>CAUEHQ010000396.1:0-22033 GCA_958510825.1 Brachypterus glaber
GGGAGGCGTTGGTTAACGTTAATAATGGTTTGGTTTGGTAGTTTGCTGGTTTGGTGTTTTTTTTTTAATGGGAGACATTTTTCAGATACGATATTTCAGAATTTAGAAGGATATATCGCCTTAAGAATCAAATAAAATTATATTTAGGCTAAATAATTTAGCTTTAGCTAATTAAAAAATAAATGCTCGCCTGGTGTAACAATATGCATAAGAAAAAAGTAGATATTTTTAAAAAATTCTGCAAAAGAATGTTACATAACCTTAAAATAATTTTAGGCATACGTCAAAACAGAATCAGTGGCGCATGCGCTGGATTCTTCTCATTACTGCGGTGAGTGAATCGTATTAATTCAGTCATCCCAAAAGACATCCGAAGTACTTGCCAGTTATTTAAATAATTTATTTCTACTAACAGATGATTCTACCCAAATAGTGAAACTACATATTCAAAAAAACTTTTTACCAAAATTTATGTTAAAGTGGAAAAGTGTTTATAAAAATAAAACAAGATTTATAGAGAACTATTCTGATTCCAAACGAAAATTCGATGTTTTGGCAAGAAAAAAAAATTTTTACTCGAAATTGAAAAAAACCCCAACAAAATAGCAAAAATTCGATGTTTTGGCAAGAAAAAATTTTTTTGACTCTTCCATTAAAAAAAAACACCAAACCAGCAAACTACCAAACCAAACCATTGTTAACGTAAACCAACGCCTCCAATTAAAAAAAAAACACACCAAACCAGCAAACTACCAAACCAAACCATTGTTAACGTAAACCAACGCCTCCCATTAAAAAAAAAACACCAAACCAGCAAACTACCAAACTACTACTACCAGTACACTAGTTTTTTTGTTAGAATATATAGCAAAATATTGTTAAAAAACTCACGAATTTCTGTTTGATTTTTTTAATGGCGGCATTGGTTTATGTTAACAATGGTTTGGTTTGGTTTGGTAGTTTGCTGGTTTGGTTTTTTAAAAATATATCGCCTTCTAAATTCTGAAATATCGTATCTGAAAAATGCCTCCCATTAAAAAAAAAACACCAAACCAGAAAACTACCAAACCAAACCATTATTAACGTAAACCAACGCCTTCCATTAAAAAAAAACACCAAACCAGCAAACTACCAAACCAAACCATTGTTAACGTAAACCAACGCCTCCCATTTAAAAAAAACACCAAACCAGCAAACTACCAAACTACTACTACCAGTACACTAGTTTTTTTGTTAGAATATATAGCAAAATATTGTTAAAATACTCACGAATATCTGTTTGATTTTTTTAATGGGGGCATTGGTTTACGTTAACAATGGTTTGGTTTGGTAGTTTGCTGGTTTGGTGTTTTTTTTTTTAATGGGAAGCGTTAGTTTACGTTAACAATGGTTTGGTTTGATAGTTTGCTGGTTTGGTGTTTTTTTTTTTAATGGGAGGCGTTGGTTAACGTTAATAATGGTTTGGTTTGGTAGTTTGCTGGTTTGGTGTTTTTTTTTTAATGGGAGGCATTTTTCAGATACGATATTTCAGAATTTAGAAGGCGATATATTTTAAGAATCAAATAGGATTATATTTAGGCTAAATAATTTAGCTTTAGCTAATTAAAAAATAAATGCTCGCCTGGTGTAACAATTTGCATAAGAAAAAAGTAGATATTTTTAAAAAATTCTGCAAAAGAATGTTACATAACCTTAAAATAATTTTAGGCATACGTCAAAATAGAATCAGTGTGCATGCGCTGGATTCTTCTCATTACTGCGGTGAGTGAATCGTATTAATTCAGTCATCCCAAAAGACATCCGAAGTACTTGCCAGTTATTTAAATAATTTATTTCTACAGATGATGCTACCCAAATAGTGAAACTACATATTCAAAAAAACTTTTTACTAAAATTTATGTTAAAGTGGAAAAGTGTTTATAAAAATAAAACAAGATTTATAGAGAACTATTCTGATTGGCTAGAATCAATATATGTAATTCCCCTTGAAAACTTAAGTGATAAGGGTGCTGGTGAAGTACTGAAACCCAAAAAATTTCTGACTGTAACAATTTATCAACAAGGTCAAAAAGAACATTAAGCAATAGAAAGTCCCTAAGTAAGGAAGAAATTGAAGATACACTGAAAGCTGAATACAGGGCAAATAATCAAAAAATTATTTCTGATATAATAGATAGGTTATCGGCTGCCAGTGATGAACAACTAAAAAAATCAAAGGTATATTATATGAGGATGTCATTACACAGGAAACCATTTTAGCTGAAGAAACATTAGCAATTTGTGAAGATGCCAAACTCACAACAGCTCATTACAACTGTTTTAGAAACTTTCTTAACCAAAAAGGATATGAAATATTACCATCCTATTTTCAACTTCTAAAGGCAAAGAAGTTGTGTTATCCGGAAAATATTACTGTAAGCGAAAAGGAAGTTAATATAAATTTGCAATGATTGTTAGATCATACTAGCAAAAGTCTTTAAGAAGGTATCGATGTTTCTGACATACCAACTTCACTAACTGCCATTTACAAATGGGGATGTGATGGTGCTTCGGGTCAGATTACTTATAAACAAAAATCATTAGATCCTGAACTAAAAGATGGAAGCATATTAATTACATCAATGGTTCCAATTCAGATCAAAAGTAATGATCTTACTATTTGGAATAATGAAGTTCCATCATCAACAAAATATTGCCGACCAATATATTTTTCATTCACAAAGGAAACACCAAAAGAAACAAAGAAAATTGAAGAGAACATGACATCGCAAATTGAAAAGTTAAAAGATACTACCATTGTAATTGGTACAAAGAGTTTTAAAGTTACTCATAAATTGTTTTTTACAATGGTGGATGGTAAGGTTTGTAATTCTTTACAAAATATAGCTTCCCAGACTTGTTATATTTGTAAATGCAAGCTAAAACAAAGAAACAACTTAAAAATGGTTCAGAAATTATCTTCAAATAAAGATAGTTATAAGTTTGGACTATCACCACTGCATTATTTATTAAGAACTTTTGAATGCTTATTACACATGAGCTATAAATTAACTGTTAAAAAGTGGACTACTCAAAATCAAAACGAAAAAATGCAAATCAAAATAAGAAAACGCAAATACAAAATTTGTTCAAAAGACGAATGGGACTCCTTGTTGATATTCCACGTCAAGGTGCTGGCACCAGTAATGACGGGAATACAGCAAGGAGATACTTTAACAATCCCAAACTAGCTGCAGAAATAACAGGCATTGATAAAAATTTAATAAAAAGATTCCATGTAATTTTACATTTAATATCAAGTATTAGAAATATGAATGTAAAATTATTTAAGAAATATACTTTAGATACAGCCAAAGAATTTGTGAGGCTGTATCCCTGGTATTACATGCCTGTCACTGTTCACAAACTTTTGATACACAGTAGTGACATAATTAAAAACTTTTCATTAATACCCATTGGGCAATGCTTAAGAGGCAAGGAACAAAGATTTTAAAAAGTTTAGGGAAAATAATACCCGAAAATGTTCAAGGTTATTGTCCAATGAGGATTTAATTCATAAGCTCCTTATTTCTTCAGATCCCTTTGTTACTAGTTTAAGGACTAAATTTAAACATAAGCAAACTGAACTAACAGCTGAGCTAAAAATTTACTAATAAAATAAAATATTTATACCAAAGCTTTTTCATTTTCATTAAAAAAAAAGTGTAAAAATCAATTCCTTATAGTTGTTGGAGATCGAGTGGAGATTTAAATAAAGTGATTTATTTTAAACTAATTTAAATATGTTTTTATACGAACCTCTCTTTTATATTTGCTTTTACATATATGTTACACATTAAAATTAAAAAAAAATCTTTTTGCTTAGAAAGGTCACTAAAATAATCATATTTGTCAAAAAAAAAATCAGTTAAAAAAAACTATTTTTTACCCCTTTTAACGAACGGCGCTGATATTTTTATTTTTCCATTTTTTTATTAGGTTAATTTGCTTTAAAACTCATTCAGATTTAAAAAAAAATATATATATTTTTTTTTATTTTGACCCCTTTTAACGAACAGTCCTGACTTTTTTTTCGATATTTAATTTTACCAACATATAGAACATATATTCAGGGTAATTATGTGAAATTTTTGTAAAAAAATCTTTTTAAATAAAAAAGATATAGGCCGTGACCACTTTTTCGGACATACAAAACACCATAGTGTTTTGTAAAAGTCCCACAGGACGTTTGGGGAGGATGAAGATACAATAATAAAAATCTCAAATTTCACAGGAATGTTCGTCTGGGTGGTACGCTATCAGGCCATCTCGATTTCTCAAAAAAAAAATTCACTCCACCCTAGTGGACATTTTAAAAATAAAAAAACCATCATTTTAATTTTGTTTTTATTTTCGTTTTTTACAAAAATAAAATAAAAAAAGTTTTTTTTTTGATTTTTCTTTCAAAATTTGTTCAATTTTCAAAAAAAAAAGATCTTATTTATTATTTTTTTTTTTCAAAAAAAAATTAGTATTTTGGAAAATGCAATATGCCATTTACTGTGAATAGTATACAATGCAATGTAGCATTACATATCTTCAAGGCTTGTTTTAAATAAAATAATATAATATGATAGTAAAATATTAAATATTAAATATAACAAAGCTTGTTATTTTTTCTTAATTGGTTAAAAAATATTTAATAATAATTTTAAATTATTTTATTTTTAAATTTATTAATAAAATTTATATATTTTTTAAGAAATATTTAACAAGAATTTTATGAATTTCATCTATTTGGATCTTCACTTAGATTTTTAATATAAGAACTTTAAATGTCATAATAGTTTTATGAATTGTCAAACTTAAATATTCTTCAACTTGGATAAATAACATTTTATGTCAACCGTCGCACTATGTCGTATTGAGGGTCTAAAAGTGACCAAAACTATAGCTACCCATCATGATGGTCATATTTAACTCAGATGTTTTTTGCTTTCCCATTTTGAAAATTTTCAAAATTTTTTGGTGAACATATATGTATGTGCAAGGGGCAAATGAGCAAAAATAATTTTTTTTTAGAAAAATTTGAAAATTGCCAGGGTTTTTGAGGTTGCTGAAATTGAATCTGATAACAATTTTTTTTTAACTCCACCCCCAAGGGGGTGAGGGGGTAAATATTTAGAAATATTTTCAATGTTTTCCTCAAAATTGGTATATAGGGGCTTTTGGGGTTGACGAATTTGAATCTGATAATAACTTTTTTCTAATTTCAACCCCTGAGGTGGGGGGTAGTTTTTGTGAAAACTGGTGTATTGGGGTTTTTGAGGTTGCTGAAAGTGAATCTGATAATAAAAATATTCTTAATCCACCCCCTGAGGGGTGAGGGGTAGTTTTCGTGAAAATTGGTATATTGGGGTTTTTGAGGTTGTTGAAAGGGAATCTGATTATAACAAAATTCTAACTTCACCCCGAATGGGCAGAGGGTAGTTTTCGTGAAAATTGGTATACTAAGGTTTTTATGGTTGCTGAAAATGAATCTGATAATAACTTTTTTCTAATTTCACCCTCATTTTACGCGCGGAGGTGAAAAATGGGAAAGCTCTTTTACTGGGCAGTGTTTGTTTGTTTGTTTGTTTGTTTGTTTAACCTCGTACTGTTCTACTTAATTAAGCATCCCCTAAGTCCAGGACTTGTGTGGGCTAGTAGTAGAGGGAACCACCGGCTTATACTGACTTTCGAACCAGTTTCTAGGGAGTGTCCGTTTCACTTATCGCCTTCGCCAAACTTCAATTATTAATTAACTGAAAAAGGCAAATCGGCGCCAGTGAGAATCGAACTCACGATAGTAGACTTGCTATGCATACGCGCTAGCCACTACGCTATACCTCCCAATTAAGTGTATTTTAACAGTAAATAAATATTTTTAGACGTGTTTAATTTCCAATGGGTATCCAGAGGGAAAGCTTTGCGTTATTATTTTTTCACATTTATCGACGTTTTATACGCAATTTATTGATTTCCGAGAAAAAATCTGTCTGCCGGATTGTCTGTCTGTCCGCAAATCTGTCCGTCGGTCTGTCTGCAAGGAAAAGATTGTATCCAAAATAACTCGAGAGCGCTTTCGGCTAAACACTTTTTTGGAACAAAATTTCCTTATCCAAAGTTCTCAGCAGGTATTGTTTTTAATAACAATAGGATTGGGGTAAGGGACCAAAGTAATTAAAATCTATTTTTCCACAATTATTTATTTTTTTTTTAGGGATAAGTTTTTTAAGATAAAAATGTTTAACAAAGGCTTAAATTCATTTTTGCCATACAGGTTTTTGTTTTCGTTCACTAACAAAAAAAATACTGTTGCAAAATAACAAGATAGTTTAAAAAAAAAAAAAATAAATAAATAAATAAAGGGGCGGATTTTGCCATGGCCCATAAATTCCGTAACTAAACTTAAACAGAAAATGTTATAAACGTTACAGTTTTTAATCTAACAGACCCATATTCCACTTGTTATTTTTAAAATCAAATAAAGAATAGTTAATGTTTTGAGTACGGCAAATTCTGTAAAAAATGTGTATCAAACATAATTTTAATTTATTCAAAAATTTTTATTCCTAAGTATCTGCCCTGTTAAAAATAACGGGTTTGTGCACCATTTATACCCGCCCAGACCCGTCATTTTTAGTAGGGTGTATTACATGTAATACATATTTTTATTAATATTTTATATAATAAATATATCACATAACAATTAATTTAGGTATTAGACCTATTACTTCAAAACTTTACTTACTTGACCTAAAATCTCAAATTCTATTTAAAGTAAAAAATGGAGAACTTCACTTTTTTCATAGCCTAAGGCGACAACCTAGGTAAGTCCGGCCCTGTGGCATAGATACGATTTTTGTATGTGCACATGTGGGAGGATTTAATTAATTAGTACTATTTAACAATACTCTCTGTGCAAACTGAAAAGGTTTTTTAATCTATTTGGACGAGTAAAGAGGTTTTGGGGTTGGGGGTGGTTTTGGTCCTAAAAAGGCATTTTTAAAAGGCAATGAACTTTAAAACAATTTTCTACTGATTTTTACTTTTACCTATAGGTAAAATATATATAACCCATCACATAAAATTTTGAAATTCTGGAAAATAATAGGGAATTTAACGGGAAAGCTTCGTTATATAACAAAGAATTTTGATTAAAAACAATAAATTGGAATAATCTTTATTATTTTTTTTTTTATTTTAAAGGTTGATCTAACTAAATTGGTAAAATTATAAATAATTATTTTCAAAAAAAAAAAATTTTTTTTGAAGCCATTTTTTTAATGCCGAAAGTTCCACAAGCACAAGCTTTTAAGGTACCTAAAAAGTTTACTTTTTTTTAGGTACCAGTACCTAAGTTTTTGGACTTCAAAGAAAAGTCATGCGCATCATAGGTAAGATAGGCTATCAGGATGATGTCAGAAGCAAATTTATTGAATATAAAGTTTTAACCTTGCCATCACTATATATTTTACATTGCTTAATTTATATACATGAAAATATTCACTTATACAACATAAATAGTTCTTATCATAATTACGGCACTACCACTCAAAATAATATAAGAATTGGATTTCTGAGGCTTCGCTCCAGTAGAAATGGCACAAACTACTATGGCATTGCCTATTACAATCATTTACCAAAAAATATTAAAGATTTGCCTTTGAACCCATTTAAAATCTATATCAAAAAATGGCTACTTTCTCAAGCCTTTTACAGCGCAGAGGAGTTTCTGCAGAAGGTTTTGCCTCAAGAACTAGGGGAATTGTGAGGCTTTTGTATATTATTTTTTTTTAAATTTTTTTAAATTATTTATTTATTTATTCACACACTGACTTTTGTAAACAATTTTGTAATTGTGCTAGCACCAATAAAGATTATGATTATGATTATGATTATAAGTGTATGTTAATAATTACACAGGTTTACAAAAAAAAAAGTCAGGACTATTTGACCGGACTATGGTATTCCTATGTATTTTGGCGCCCTGAATCAGATCCCGGGGTCAGTTTTGCCCCATCACGTCAGGAAAACGAGATTTCAAGGTCATTTGAGGTCAAAATGGTGATTTTTTGATAGCGGCCCCGCGACAATATCTCAAGCGACCTGTTAACTTCACGGGTAACTGTGTAGGTCTTGAATACTTTCTGAACGTTGAGATGTTGTCCCGGGGCCGCTCCCAAAAATCACCATTTTGACCTCCAAATGACCTTGAAATCTCGTTTTCCTGACGTGATGGGGCAAAACTGACCCCGGGATCTGATTCATGGCGCCAAAATACTTAGGAATACCATGGTCCGGTCAAATAGTCCTGACTTTATTTTTGTAAACCTGTGTTATTAACATACACTTTAACGAAAAATTTATTCCCAAGCATTCCCAAGCACCATAACGTTGTGATTTTTTTTTCATTAAAAAACATGTAAAAAAATAGGTATAAGTTCCCTAATTCCATATTTTTTGTATATTTGTTAATAAATCTTTAAAAATTTAAAGTACGCCACTGTCTTGTAAAGCATTTTCAATTAAAAAAATAGCCAAGAGTGATAAAGGAAGGTCCGTCCTCGTACTTTTAAAGTTTTCCGCTTTTCTCATGGATTTTTTTTAGGTTTCTGGGCCTGATATTTTTGCCAGACTAGTACCGATGGCTGCGCACGAAGCTTCTTCATTGTACAGTGAAAGGAAGGCACAGCTAATAAGACAACTTGGAGAACTGATTGATGCAAAAGACCAAGAGCTGGCCGAATTCATGTCTTCAATGCAAACAGACTTTTTATTAAGGGTAATCGTCCTTTTGTATTTTCGTTTTTCTTTTTTTCCCTTCCTTTTCCATATTCTCTTATTATACTTATCACAGCGCATGCGCTAGAATAGTATTATCCCAGAATGGCCAAAAAACGTCCTCGACAAAACATTCTTGGATACAAATGTGTTTTATGAAAAAATAAGAAACTTTGAAAATGTCTGCCTGTCCGTCCGTCCGTCCGTCCGTCCGTCCGTCTGTCCGTCTGATGTCACGTTTTTAGTGTACACGATAACTCAAGAACTAATAATCCGATCGACTCGAAATTTTCAGGAAAAATCAAGTTCTGTGAGGGGAAGATCCCTATTGTTTTTTAAAGTAATCCGCCGGAAAACAAAAAGTTATGGGCGGTTTAACTTTAAAAAAATCTGAAAGATTTACGTAACTGTTTCAGGAAAAATTAGTTTTATTATAAGGATCAATTCTACCAATTTTAAAAGTAATACCCCTAAAAACAAAAAAGTTATGGTGGGTTAAACTTTTTTAAAAAATTAAAAAACTATCATTTTTATTTTTTTTTTATTTTTCGCAAAAAGAAAATAAAAAAAAAACTAAGTTGTTTTTATTTTTTTTATATTTTTTTGTTTTTCCAAAAAAATATCTTTTTTTTTAATCTACGAGCGATCTAGATCGTGATTAGATTTTTTTAAATGGTGGTAGAGTCGGTGGAGATTATATGGCGGGATGCGCAGTAGGGTGGAGCGAAAACCCCTTCACAGTGCAGTGAAAATAAAGTTTTCGTGTCAAAAATGTGCTGAAAAAAGTTTTTTTTAATAAACATTATATCATATGTTTTTGGGTCGCTGAATCTGAATCCGAGGCCAGAATTTAAAAGTTTGGCGGATCCAATATGGCGGATTACATTTTTTAAAGTTGCTTGGATTTGCTTGAAACTTGTTACTCGGCGGTTTTTGGTGCTGCTGAATACGAATCTAGTGCCAGTTTTCCAAAATTTAAAATGGCGGATCCGACATGGCGGATTAGATTGTTAAAGTTGCTCGGATTGCTTGAAACTTGGTACTCCAGAGTTTTTGGGGTCGCTGATTACGAATTTAGTGCTAGTTTTCCAAAATTCAAAATAGCGGATCCAATATGGCGGATTAAAATCTCCGAGAAACTTTAAAAAATCTAATCCGCCATATTGGATCCGCCATTTTGAATTTTGGAAAACTGGCATTTGATTCGTAATCAGCGACCCCAAAAACCCCCGAGTACCAAGTTTCAAGCAAATCCGAGCAAGTTTAAAAAATCTAATCCGCCATATTGGATCCGCCATTTTGAATTTTGGAAAACCTGCATTTGATTCATAATCAGCGACCCCAAAAATCCCGTGGTGTTACAAAATCATAGAAAATAAAATAATGGTAAACTGATAATTTTAGATGCTACTATAGCGGTCATGGCACGAACTTTTTTTGCCTCTATAGATGTCAATCATTGTGAAATGGTTAACAAGTTTCCCACCAACATTTGGGCCCGAAATATTTCATCTTCCTTTGCCAGTTTTTGCTTGGAGTTAAAAATACATGTCTGCAAATCACTATCTTTTTAAAATTATTATAGTATAAGGGTGGTCCATTTTTTGATATTCTCGTTAAAAAGCCCCTAAAGTATGATCCTTGTTAAACACCCCTAAGGGGTTATTTCGGGACCTTAAAAATAAAAAAGTAAAAAACGCATATAAAACGTGTCAGTAAATAAACTTTTGTTCTTTAGCAAGATTTAAAAACTTTTGTACTTTTTCAATGCGACTATAGCAACGAAAAAATTTTCATTTACTTTTGTTGATTTTTACCCGACTATAGCAACGCGGAAGGAGAGTTATGTTTTTAACGTGTTCCCCTCTATAACCTTAACTACTGGGACGATTTTAACGATCAAAGCGTCAAAATATTTGCCTTGATCACGCAAGTGTCACAGGCCATATAAAACTCCATGTTTCGATAACAGTGATAGTTATCATCAGAAATGTAACAAAAAAAAGCAAACCATACATTTTTATTATAATTTCGATACCATATTAAGTTCAAACATTACATTTTTTCGCCCACGTTTCGGCTATTAATTATAAAGTTTAAAATTTTGAAACTATTGATCGTTATCATCAGGAATTTTAAAAAATCACTTCCTTCTGCATTGCTGTAGTCTGGTAAAAAGCAACAAGAGTAAATGAAAATTTTTGCGTTGGCATTGTCGCGTTGAAAAAGTCACAAAAGTTTTTTAATCTTTCTAAAGAATAAAAGTTTATTAGTGACACGCGTTTTATATGTTTTTTTTTTTACTTTTTTTATTTTTAAGGTCCCCTAATGACCCTTAGGGGCGTTTAACAAGGATCGTTCTTTAGGTGATTTTTAAAGAAAATATATACATACAAAATGATTTAAAGCAAAAAAAAAATGGCCACCCTTATACTCTAGGAAAAATATATATTAATTTTAAAAAGGTAGTGATTTCCAGACATGCATTTTTAACTAGAAGCAAAAACTGGCAAAGGAAGATGATATATTTCGGGGCACAAATTATGGTGGGACACTTGTTAATACAAGTAGTAATTTTTATGCTATCCGGCGTTTTCAAAATTCTCAAATTCGTTTTTCGCTCCGCCCTAATGCGCAGTCAATTACATTATAAAGATATGATATTTATTAGAATGTAATTTTAGATGCGCCAGTGTACTGGTATTCCCCAAGAGATTGTAGATAGAGCTGCAGCTATGTCGGCTAGGCCTGGTGCTATGAAGGATTTAACTGAAGCTATGGGAAAGCTGTCCAACATTTATCATGACGTAGAGTCCAGTCTAAATGAAATAGAGTTCTTGTTAAAGGTAAGTTTTGGATTTTAATCGTGTTACATGCTTATGACATCCGACGTTTTTTCTCCTACTACTAAAATCTTCAGTAAAGTAAATGCTGGATGTACCTCATATTAATCCAGTTATAATAAAAATACAATTTCTCTATCATTTTTTTAATAATAATAAATATTATTTAAGTGTAAAATTTTATTCATTTACAGTATATATGTAAATGAGATACGTCTAATTAGCTAAGTCTAATAGCCAAGAAAGTTGCAATTCCTTAGCAATTTATTAAAATAGAAAAAATTACATTAGTGTACGTCTATTGATATACGTCTTATTCGCTAAGGAATTGCAGTTTTTTCGAAAATTACTTAGCTAATTAGACGTATATTATATAATTTATAAAATATATTATATTAGATAGATAGATTTATTCTTGCTAAAAAAATTACAATATTAATAATATATAAATAAATTCGACTCATTCACAAAAAATATATTATTTAAAAATAAAAAAATTAATAACAGAGCAAAATAAAATTCTTTCTGGTTCTCTTTAATTTCAAAACTCGAATCATCGTCGTAAAGAGTAAAAATCGTATTAAAATCACTCTCAAACAATGGTAAATCAGGAAACGGTTTACCATCGTTTTGGTTATTACCATTATAAGACATAACAATTACTTAGCCAAAAAAACGTAAGTAACTTAATTTGACAGATATTAATTCTGTCATTAACTTAAAATAAAAAAAAGTAGTTACACTGGTCGACAAAAAAAAACATATGCCTCCATTTTGTCTGATATATCATTTTCGATGTACTTTTTGATGCGGAACATGAATTTGACCTCAATTTGTCAAGTTTGGTTCGGGATTCTGAGATAAATGCTACTGCTTTTTTTAAAAGAAGTTAAATATCGTGGATTTCGGCCCTAAAAATTTGTTTTCCACAAACATTATACATATATAAGATGCAGTTTTTTACGCAGATTTTAAAAATATTTTGATTTTTTTAGATATCTTTAACGGTTTGCCTATTTCTCAGTTACTGCTAAAGATTTTAATTTGTAATAATAATAGCTTAATTTGTTCATTTTTTATTACTTTATTATATGAAAACGGATTTGAGATTAAAATTTTCTGTCCTGAGATATAAGGGAAAAACCACACCCTTGTTTCGAAAACATGCTTTTCTTATGCTTTTTTAAAAAGTAATGAGTACAATAATAAAAACATGATCAAAAAACAATTAAAATAAAACCACCCCTACCTTCCTTTTCAAATATTAAAAAAGAAAAAACTAAAAAAAAAATACAAAATACACTAAAATAAAGCTAATCCGATGTTAGTTAATGACCAGAAAGCCCTTACAGATTTAATCCCATTTACTTCAAGTATTAATCCACTTTGTTAATAAGCGTAATCCTTTGGACTAAAATTGTTATCTAATTTTGCTGTGACGTTTCGACGATGGATTTTCGTTGTTTTCGAACAAAGAATTAAAGCCAAAGATTAGTCATTGTCACTAACAGTAAACACTCACATAAACAAAACATTATCTAAACAAATAAATAACAGTTAAAAAATAAAATTAAGACAGTGTACTCTTCTATACGCAGCAACCGAACCTACTCCGTAAATTAAGCTATTAAACAAATTAAAATCTTTAGCAATAACTGAGAAATAGGCATTTAAAAAACGTTTAACCTTTTTTAAGTTTTTTGAACTTTTCTCGAAAACCGTTAAAGATATTTAATAAAAAACAAAATATTTTTAAAATCTGCCGAAAATAATATTTAACTTTTTTTTCAAAAAAGCAGTAGCATTTATCTCAGAATCTCGAAACCAAACTTAACAAAAAGAGGTCAAATTCGTGTTCAGCATCAAAAAGTACATCGAAATGATATATCAGACAAAATGGAGGCATATGTTTTTTTTATCGATCAGATAATTATTTAAAACCAGATAATTATCTTAAGTAATCTAGAACTAGCTTATAGATAAGTCTTTTTTGCTAAGGAAAATGAGTTACGTCTAGATCGCTTAGGTTTTTTAAAAAATTTTGAGATGCGGCAAACTTTTTTAGCATTTTATCATGTATTATGGTAAATATTTATCTATTTTGGCTTGAATACATGTAGAGGAGGGCTTTATTGGTATGAAAATCCAAAAATTTTAAAATCGACCAAAACTTGAGTTACGACTTTTCGACAGACGGCAGAATAGTTATTATATACCAAGCCAGAAAATACTTATTTATATACGAGCTATAATAGTCTTCTCTACCGTGGTTTATATATTTTTTTACTACTACCACTTTTAACTATTCAGATAAAAAGTAAAATATTACAGGGATGCTGTTTCTCAAACTGTTTATAAAAAAATCAATTAGCATTCATCAATGATATTTTCTCAAGTAAATGTTTTGAACTGACTTTTGAACATTTAGATCTTTTTCGGATTTTTACATAATGTTTATATAACTATTAATTTAATTAGTTATAAATAATTATATTTAATAGGAAAATTTATTAGAAGTATAAGTAATTAGTGAAAATTGGACAAAAAACAGAAACATCTAAAATGCCAGAAATAATCCGATTTCATAATTTACTAACAGGAGATTATTTTATTTTATTATTGACCTAGGTGATAACATTTAATTTCTCAAATTAAAAATTATACTATATTTCAACTATTTAGCATTTTTGATTTTTGTTTGGTGCTAATATTAGTTGTTATGGCTTAGGTTGCAACTATTAATAGAAATATAATTTCGTATTTTTTTTAATGCATCCATAAATTTTATATAAGCAAACAAAGTGATATAATAAATATAATGAATATGTGCATAATAACACGTTAAGCGCCAGCATACACAAAACATTCTGTCATTTTGAACTACCAAGTAAAATGTTATTAAATATTAATAAAAATATATATGTTACTTTACAGATACGTTTATGAGATTAAGTTATTTTATGGAAAAAAAATGTTGTATTCAATTAAATACAAGAAGCCCATTAGGTAAAAAAGTCACTTTTGGTCACTTGTATCTAAATAAATACTGTCGATTTTTTTCCTAACGTGCAAAATTTATTGTTTTACATTTGTTGAGTGTCCTATTTCAAACTGTAATGTGCTCAAAAGTACATTTATGAAATATGCGGTCATTTGAAGATCAAAAATATTTAGTTCATTTTTTTTATAGCTAATTAATATTTCCTTGTTTCTGCTCATGCATTTTTAGTTTTTCTTATTATTTGTCATAAACTACGTTTGATTTCAAAAATTATTAACTGTAGGTATAAATAAAATTAATAACTGTAGTTATAATTTTTTTTTAATGATAATGAAATAAATCATTGGCCATTTTCATATTCTGGTTTCATGGACTACGCTGCAAAGGTTTACTACACTTTTAAATCAGGTTCTTAAAAATTGTCAGATACAGATAACTCAAAGCTTAGGCAAGTCACTGTATCATATAGAATACGTGTGACCTGATTGGAAAAAGACGCCTGTATCGGTTCGAATACAAATGGCGCTTAACGTGATAAATAAGTTATAAATAAAAATAATACATTGTGGTAGATATTTAGCAGCATATAGAGACTTCCAAGCAATTCTCCAATCATGCTTTAAATTTTAAATTACTGTTGTTAAAACTTCTCCAATTTTCTGCGTTATATTTGGACAAAGGTAAACTAAACCTAGAAACTTTTTTAGTTGCTGATAATGAAATTAAATATAAAAATTAAAGGATATTAAAAAACATCCTAAAATTTTAGGTGCTTTTCAAAAAGCTGTAACTTGGCGAAAAATGGTCGTAGAGCAATGATAAAAAAGCAAATTGAAGCTTAAACCTATATTTAAGATCCTGGGTTTAAATATTTTTTCATTAACCTTTTTTGAGTAATAAAAATATTAGCGGTAAAAAAATATAAATTTTTGCTTGCCTTTCAAAAGATCCACGGTCATCAATATTTTTTTGTGATTTCATCTAAAAAAACTCTTAGCTTGATTATTCTTCTTTCATTTAAGCGTTACAAGAGCTCTGTACGATGTTATTAGCGTTAAAAGCAAAAATTACACTTTTAAATTTGATAATTAATTACTCGGAAACTAATCATCATACAGAAAACTATTTTCTATAAGATGTTTTTATTGTTTTTGATCAATTTTTTTATGCGAGAAACTTGATTCAAAAAAGGTAAAATTGCGTTTTTAGAACTTTTCGCTTGACTGGGGATTATAATAATAATATATTTATTCACGGAAGTTCCATTTTAAAATTTACAATATAAAATAAATATTTCAGTAATATATAGGTACAATAAAAATAATAGGTACAATAGAATTCACACCCCGGGTGAAATATCCCCCACCCTATGATGTCTTCACCTCAGATTTTTTGACGTTTCCTCATTCTATAGTTAGGTTACAAAAAAATTTTATTTGAAATATTTTGTCGTCCTTTTTTTTAATGGTCACAAAATTCATAAAAATTCATAAGAACTGAAAAAAAAAAACAAGAAAATTAATCTTACCCTAGAACGAGGGTTATTCAGAAATAAGTTCGAGAAATTTAAAGAGGTGATTCTACGTTAAAAAATGTGAAAAAAAGTTCGTATAAGGGAGCTCCGGCCCTTCGAAGATGGACATATTGAATGAGGAGGAAAAAAAAGCACCAATAAAATTTTAATGCTGCAGGGCGGTTCTTCACTTAAAACTAAGCAAAAAAGTATTCTTCGCCAAAACACCTAAATTTAATATTAAAGGAGTTAAGTTTGGGGCAAAAATGTGTTAAGCCTCACATATTTTGTCCGTCTAGGCACGTCTCTGGATAAATTCAGAAAAAATAAATTAACATAATATTGCCCTTATAGAATAGAATAGAATAGAAAAAGTTTATTGCAAAAATATATACCGGGTGTCCCACCAGGTTCTTGACAAGCTGTATCTCCGTTATTTAAAAAAATAGAATTTTTTGCAGCGTTAAATGGGAGCCATTGAAGTTTTTATTGACGTGTTCAAAACCACCCCTTGCTTAGCCACCCCCTTAAAACCACCCCCATTTTCTGTTTTTCAAATAGCACCCCCCCATTCTTATCAAAGAATATGAAAGTAAATGTTATTCTTAATTCAACCATGTATTGTGAGTAGTATCTTATTTCTTAAAGGGGCACCAAATAACAACTATTAATAATATTGTCCCACCAGGTTTTAAATGGGCTATATCTCCGTTGTTTAAAAAGATAAAAAAAATCGAAAAAAACAAAAGTAAATGCGAGTCAAAGTAGAATTTGCTGACTTATGCAAAACTACCCCTTCCTTACCCACCCTCTTGGAACCACCCCCAACTTTTGTTTTTTAAATAACACCCCCCAATTTTTACTAAAGAATATGAAAGCACATTTTATTCTAAATTCAACCATGTATTATAAGTGATATCTTATTTTTTTAAGGGGCTCCAAATTACAACCCCATCAGATCACAAGCAATATTTTTCATAATTTTTTTTTCCAAAAACAAGTTAGATTATATCTAAAAGAGAACAGATTAATGTATCCAAAACCCACCCTTAATAACCCACTCTCCTGGAACCACCTGCAACTTTGTTCTAAATACCACCCTATTATTAATAAATAATTATTGTTATTTGGAGCCCCTTAAATGATAAGATACCACTATACATGGTTGAATTCAGAATGAAATGTACTTTCATATGCTTTGATAAAAATGGGAGGATGCTATTTAAAAAACAAAAGTTGGGGGTGGTTTTAAGGGGGTGGGTAAGCAAGGGGTGGTTTTGGATACGTGAATAAAAACTTCAACGGCTCCCATTTAACGCTGTTTTTTGCAAAAAAATCTATCTAGCTTGTCAAGGACCTGGTGGGACTCCCGGTATATATACAATTTCAAAATATATAATTATTAATTACAGCAAAAGGTGTACATTCGACTAGGTCGTTCTTCCATGTACCCAAATAAAATATGTATAAAAATATAAAAAATATAATAAAAAATATAAAAAATGATAAATATAATAAAAAATACTTTGTAGATTTTGTTTTAAAATAAACCCTCTAAAGCAGATGCCCTCCATCCATATAATTAACGCACTCTATTTTAGCGCTATGTTTTTCTTCAATGCTTTCTCATGGTTATGCACCTGCTGCTCTTACGAAGACGATTACACCCATCGTTAAAAACAAAAGTGGGGATATTTCTTCTTCGGCTAATTACCGGCCTATTGCTATTTCTACTACGTTTTCTAAAGTACTAATCATACTCAATAGATGTAGGCCCTTTTTCCAAACCAGTGACAACCAGTTCGGTTTTAAAAGATCTACGGGAGCTGTATATGCAATTTTTTTATTGAAAGAAACAGTTAGCTACCACCTTAAGAAGAAAACTCCTGTGTATGCAATATTCCTGGATTTAATTAAGTAAAGCCTTGATAGGGTTCATCATGTGAAGTTAATCAGAGCCTTAATAAGTCGGAAAGTACCTAGCTATGTTTGCCGCTTCTTACAAAGTTGAAACTCCAAAGCCACGGCATCTGTTCGCTGGGGATCTGCCACTTCATCTGACTTCAGTCTACGCAACGGTGTACGACAAGGAAGTTTAATTGCTCTTGATGCCTTCAATGCCTACATTGACGACCTTCATACTCTCCTGGCTAAAGTCCCTGCTGGATGCTTTCTTGGTGGCCTAAAAGTCAACTGCATCAGCTACGCCGATAATATGGTCCTTCTTTGCCCCTCACTTCAAGGTCTACGTATGCTTATAAAAATATGTGAAGACTTTGCCAAATCACGTTCTCTTAAATAGTAATAGGAGTAAAGTTTTAGTGTTCAAGTCCACAAATTATAGAGACCTCTGTGTTCCTCCTGTTTATTTAAATAACTCTGTTGTTGAACGCGTGTTCGAAATCAAATACCTAGGTCACGTTATCAATGATACGCTAAGTGACAACTCTGACATTCAGCGTCACAAGAAAAACCTTTGTGTCCGCGCAAACATGTTAGCTAGAAAATTCTCTAAGTGCTCTGTCGAGGTTAAGAACTCTCTTTTCAGGACATTTTGTTCTAACGCATACTGTGGTGAAATTTGGCTTGATCATACGGTGGCCTCGTGGCGAACTCTTCGCGTATGCTATAATGATGCATATCGCATTATCCATAGACTACCGCGCTATAGTAGTGCCTCGGAAATGTTTGCCTCTGCCCGAATAGATACCCTGGATGCTCTGAGACGCAAGTTGCTCGCCTCTTTTGTGAAGCGGCTACTCTCCAGTCCTAATGTTTTCCTAATAGCGTTTGTATCTTCGGACTGCTTTTGGGTTTCTGCACAAATCGCCACTTGGCGACGCCTTTGTTTCTTACAAGTGACCTAATCATTTTATTTATTTATAAATTATAATTATTTTGTTTTGCTTTATTTTTATTTTTATTAATTTTATTATTTTGTAGTATATGGCCATTGTGCTGTAATAAAAATTATTATTATTATTATTTAATGCTATTTATAATTTTTGATACCTGATCTTCATCAATAGGCTTTATAATAAAAATTAACGTTGCATTCTTATGTATATTGTTATTGTAAAAATTAATTTTTTCTGTCGATACAGGGGAGTTCATTTGACCTAAAGATACGAAATGGTTATTTAAACTTTCTGCATTGCATAAATGCGGTGGAACCTCAAAGCTTGCTTTTTTTGTAAAATTTAACTTTTTGGATGCAGACCATAATTTCTTATTGTCTTTGCTAATTGATTCAAAAAACGCTTGTTTCTCCCTTTTTATCGCATCCCCAGTATATTTTTTAAATCTTTCATAAATTTTTTTTATAACATGAGTAATCCATGGTGTATATGGTCTTTCTATTATTTTGCACTTTTTAATGGAAGCATGAACATTTAAAAGATTTAAAATTTGATTATTAAAGGACTCAACTTTCTTATTTAGATCTACTACACTGAAAACATGATTCCAAGGGGTATTTACGCAATCCGAATGAAATAAATCAAAATTCATACTATTATAGTCTCTATAGGATTTGTATTTTATGGTTGACTTTATTTTGGGTAAATTTGTGACAGAAAATATTAACCTGTGATCCGAAATGTTATCAGAAAGGTTAATGCATTCCTGTGTGATTATATCAGTAGATTCATTTGTTATTATAACATCAATTAAAGAAGAAGAAACTGAAGTTACTCTATTTGGTTCGGTTATGACTTGCTTTAAACAATATGTTTCTAGCGAATTTAAAAAGTATGTCGAATGTGTTGATGATTCATTTAATTCAATATTTATGTCACCCAAGATAAAAATATTGTTGTACCGTAAATTGACATCGGCCATTAAATCGTGAAAACTTTCTACAAAAAGTTTTTTACTTGCAGCATCTGGGGGTCTATACACAGCACAGATAAGATATTTTGTTTTATTTGCAGATATATCATCAAAAACACTTTCAGCGTGGTTTATGCTATAAATATCGACTACAGCGTACTTAATGTTATTTTTTAAATAAATCAATATTCCACCCCCTCTAGAGCCCCTGTCCCTTCTAACAATATTGTAACCTGGAATAGCAATCATATCTGAGTCAAGATAAACATATTCTTTTTCTGAATTTAACCAGCTTTCCGTAATTACCAATACATCAAAATTATAATCAAATACATAATTAATTGATCTAATATTTAAATGAGCAACTGAAAAATTATTTTTAAGTTGCTTCACCTGTAATAAGTGAAGAGCTAGTGTGTCCCCCCAACCGCGCTCCGTTGTCACGTGGCTCCATAGCGCACTGACAAAGTCTTTCCGCTTGCCACCTCCCGCACCAATATCAAGTACCCTCCACAATAATGACTGACCTGGACAAAACACACATACCTAACAAAAATCATATTTCTTGCAAAATCGCTACGCATGTTCGAGCTGCAGCTCGAACCCCAATAAAAGAAATTTAAATATTTTAACTTAAAGTTCATAAATTAGTATTTATATAGTTAATAACAATAACAAGAAATAATAGTGTCAAAATTTAGTTATAAAATGTACAAAAATAAATAGTATGCCCCAATTTTTTTTATGATAACTAATAAATATATTTAGTTCAAATTACCAAAAACCAAAACTGCTTACAAAAAGCTTGAAATGTGAACAAAAACAAGTCCTAGTTGTAATTAAATTAATTAATTTAGATAATCAATAATTAAATAATATAAAGAAAAAAACCAAATAAGAGATACTGACCAAAAATTTCATCAAACTAATTTTATGAAATCATCCTCATCCTTAATTAAAACCCTTTTATCATTAACATCTGCATAAATGAAACCACGATATGTCCAGGTTGATTTTCCAAATTTTTGTTTACATTCGTTGAACAACTTCACATTTTCGCGAGTTAGAAACTCGGTAAACATAATTTTAGTGCCTTTTAGGCATTCTTTACTATAAAATGCTAAATTTCGTTTCCATAAACTACAGAACTGAACTGATATAGGTCTATGTTTAGTATTGTTTACATTGTTTTTATTTCCCAGCCGAGAACACTGATTCAGGTCTTCTTTTTTTACGTCCACTTTTAGGTTATTCTTGAACACATCTACTACCTTCTCATAATCACATTTTTTGTCCTCCTTAATACCATGAATAATGATGTAATTCATGTTTTCACGCATTTCACTGGACAAAACTTTTTTATGTAATAACTCCGTTTTTAGATCCTTTTTCAATGTATTGACACACAAATTTATATTTTCTTCCATATGATTAAATATATTAATATTATACATGAAAAGCTCGTCGCTCTAGCTTAAAGGGTACAAGAGTTATTAATTAAAAACCTTATTTTTATTACAATTTTAAAGAGCTCCCTTGGGACTTATTTCCGGACCCATTTTTATAGGAACCTTTTTTCATATTTTTTAACTTAGAATCCTCTTAAGAGGATTCTAAGTTTCTCGAACTTATTTCTGAATAAACCTGTATATTTTTTATTTTTTTAAACATTTTTTTGGGTTTAAATTTCTCTAAAAAAAACAATTAAAAATGATTAATTTCATGATGAAAAAACCTAAATTATACTTTTAAACCAATTTTAATTGACATAAATAAAAATTTACAAAAAAACTTAAACAATCGCATTTTTAGCACAAAAAAAATTGAAAAATCAAAACCTTAAAACAACTGTTTAAAAAATTTAAAAATATACAGTCCCATAGAGAATTTTATTTTCTTTAAAATGATGTATCACTCGACTCCCCTTTCCATATAAAAAATCCCCTCCATGCCCCCCTGCCCCCATTTTAAGAGCTGAATTATTATTAAATATACGCTAAAAGATACCTTAAGTTATCTTATTTAAGAGTTCTAAATTTG
>CAUEHQ010000396.1:22233-44834 GCA_958510825.1 Brachypterus glaber
TATGGAAACTTTTTTTCTTAGTTTTTGATGTAGAACCACCTCGCGTCATTAAAATTTTGGTTTTCAACATTTTAGTATTTAATTTTTCGTTCTCGAACCGTGGAATTTCACCTTCAAATGAATTTTTCTCGAAAACGGTTAATCCAACAGTATTACAACAAGAGTACCTTTTTTATGTATTTTGACCTGAGGAATCATATTTCAAAAATAAAATTGCAAAAAAGTTACACAGAAAAAAGTTTGGGACAAAAAACTGATAAGCCCCCCCCGTTTCGCACACCCCTGGTTGAAATAAGTACATGAAAATAACACATAAAAACGGACCTTGGTAGGATTAGTTGACGTGCAAAACCTCGTTGATAGATCTCAAAGGGTTCCTGAGTTATTAAATAAAAACCGATTTTTTTAGCCACTTTCAAAGGGGCGTAGCTCCCTTATGACGCATTTTTAGACATATGTTTATAGGAACTTTTTGTCATATTTTATGATGTAGAATCATCAGTTAAAATTTCCGACCCTATTTCAAATACACCGTGTATATATATATATATATATATATATTCTTATGGCGTACAAGGTGAGCTCCTCCCATGCTAAAGTTGCGGCTAAAGTGGGCTCCGCGGCAAGGTGAGCTCCGATACACAGAGCCCACTTTGCCAAACGCTAAAAATATCGCCAAACATCTTATTTTAAGGTGTAGATTCATTCTCTAAAGTTTCAGCTGGACTCCATTTTGGTCGCTATCATGAATATGTATACTTTTTTAGTTTGCGTGTATATTATTAGATGGCGGCAATTGTAAACCTTAATATACAGCTTTGGATACCTTCAGCGGTCAACCTGGAATCCACTACGCTTGGCAATGCAGCATATGTATATTTTATACACCTAGCGGTTATGGTAAACTCATATAAATAAAAGTGAATCTTTGACGGCTTATAATAATGCAACAAGAAAACAACACTCTATTTTATTTGCCTAAACTAGTAATATGAAAATACGGATCATTTATTTTGCTATTTAGTGCATCATTGTGTTCTCGGGTGGGATCATTGAGTTCTCGGATGGGATAATTGAGTTCTCGGATGGGATCATTGAGTTCTCGGCTCGGCTCGGAGGAAAAAAACTATTTTATATAATAGGCTGACTGAAATTATTGTTTATTACTTGCAAAAAGTATTACATAAGCATGGAGAGCCCCAAATAAGCTTTTATAAACCAAGAATTGAGATCCCAGTAACTTTGAATACCTATAGCAAATAAGTTGGGCTCCTTAGTCACGTGGTTGATGTATATCTTTCGAAAATATATTGAATACCTATCTAAATACCTTTAGCAGATAAGTTGGGCTCCTTAGTCACGTGGTTAATGTATATCTTTGGAAAATCTATTGCTCTAGCGTTTAAGTTGAGCTCCATGGAGCTTGATCTAGCGATGCATCGACATTCTCTTTTTAGTCACGTGACTATTGCAATAAACGTATTCTAATCCCTTGGACAAATGAGCAGAAAAGAATTACAGAGGCTTTTTTTAAAAAACATATTTGGAAGGGAATTCCTCCCAGATTAGGTGAAGTTCAAAAGTTAAAAGATGAAAATCCTAATATTTTTGACAACAAAAAATGGATGCAAATTAAGGTCTACGTTTGCAATAAGTATAGAAAAAATTTCAAAAAATAATTTGAAATTGAAATTCTTATACATTTTAGTTAATAAGGAGTTGAAAAAATAAAGATTTGTAACATTTTTATTTTATGTTTTCAAATCATTTGATATCCTAGGTATCACTGAGCGTTAATGGGTTAACCCATTAGCGCCAAGATTTTTTGTTTTCTAATTTTTATTTTATTTTTTGTATCAAATCAGTTGATACCGCTTATACTATTTACAGAGCCTGTGCTAGAATACTATTATACGGTAGTTTTCAAAATTTTTCAAAAATCGCTTGGAGCTAGCGACTTAAAATTTGGTATGCAGATTTATTTCTTATATTATCTTAGACAAGTTCGTATTTGAGCAAAATCGGTTGGGGAAGGGGAGTAAAAGGGGAGGTTATATTTTTTTGTTCGTATTTTTTATTATTAACAATAGAAGAAAAATTTAAATAAAACTACAAAAAATATGTCATTATCATTTTTTGGTTATAATTTTTGTCATTACCTCTCTCTCCCCAAAATGTACCATAATGTTTCTGGACATAATCTATTTTATAAGAAAGTATTCTCGCTCATTCGAGACGGCTCACAGTAACCCAAAAGTCTTCAGTCGTAAATTTGACTATCTGGGATTTGAAACCCATTTGTCAAAAATGAGAAACGCTAATCTCGATCATTTCAGACTAAACATATTGCTGCTCACCGTCGCCCTAATCAATATTTTATTTAAAAAAACATGACAACACCGCAAGGAGCCTAGGTTGCTTAAAATACCCAATACACGGAGCCTGCTTTGCCGATAGGTATGGTAATACACGTCAAAGGAGCTCAACCTAACCGCTACATGTATGGGATCCCGTCTTGTACTTTATGTGTATAGTGGTATACACGAAATATACACAAGGACTCCACCTTTCACTCTATGTATAACGGAGCTCACCTTAACCGCTATCTGAGTATATATATATATATATATATATATTTGTATACAATTTCAAAATATATAATTATTAATTACAGCAAAAGGTGTACATTCGACTAGGTCGTTCTTCCATGTACCCAAAAAAAAATATGTATAAAAATATAAAAAATATAATAAAAAATATAAAAAATGATAAATATAATAAAAAATACTTTGTAGATTTTGTTTTAAAATAAACCCTCTCATAAGCAGATGCCCTCCATCCAGATCAGTCAAAAAACAGAATATATTTTTTTTAAAAATCTAAAACAGAAAATAAAATTAAAATGTTCTTATCAGGCGCACCTATTTTTAGATGCGCTGGTAAGGTATTGCGTTTAAAATAATACTTATCTGCTATATCTTATTTACCTAAAAAATATTATTAGTCAATACGTTACCAAAGTTTAAAAATTTTGCCTAAATAAAGAATTTTCAACAAAATTCTTGATAAATCGTTAAAATATTTAAAAAAGAACGAAAAACTGAATAAAAGTTAACTTCTAACGTTTCGGGATCTAATCTGATCCCGTTTTCAAAGAAAATTATTAGTTTTGAAAGAACTTGTGCAATATTTGGCTTTATCAATCAAAATATGACTAATGTCAATGAATAATTTCCTTGCAGTTTATCATTTTTACTTATGATAAACTTTTCCTCATTTTAAATATTTTTCTTTCGCATTTTACCATTTGTCAAGGTAATTAAAGTTTTTTGATGTATGTAGTAAGCCATTAGAAACCCAGGTACACGAATTGGGAAAAATATGTTTTCCATTTAGGACCTGAGGAAACGGAACCAGACGGTGACATACTCACCAGATACCAGCTCGATGAAGAAGTTGCACGTCTCAATAACAGGGTTGTCTCAGCATACGAGGAAGCGTGTCCTCTGAGAGAAGAAAAGGCCCGCAAGGTCCCATGGTGGAATGACCAGCTTGAACTCCTTAAAAGGAGGTGCAGGCAGGCCTACAATCGTGCCTCTTCCGGAGGAATCGAATTGGTCTGGGACAACTATAGGGACGTAAAAAGGGAATTTAAGGGGGAAATTAGACTCAGCTGGAGGAAATACTGCGAGGACATGGAGTCCCTATCAGATTCTGCAAGGCTACTAAGAGTTTTAGGCAGTAAGTCTAATAAAACCATTGGTTCACTAAAAAAGGCAGATTGAACTTGGACCACATCCAGTGAAGAGTCGCTAAGACTGTTGCTGGAGACACACTTTCCAGGTAAACACAATGAACGGATGGCTTAGGATGCAAACCAGATCCCAGCTGTGGACTGGACTTTTCGCATGGGCAGTGAATAAGTTCAAACCATTTAAGGCCGCAGGTCCAGACGGAATTTTTCCGATGTTGCTGCAGAGGGGTCTGAAAGTCCTAACCCCTGTGGTAAAAAGGATTTTTAGGGCCTCTGTAGCACTAGAATACGTTCTCAAAGAATGAAGGAAGTCTAGGGTTATCTTTATTCCCAAGGCAGGTAAAAGAGACTACACCATAGCTAAATCCTTCAGACCAATAAGTTTAACATCCTTCCTTCTTAAAACGTTGGAAAGGATTATTGACAGATACTTGATAGAGGAGGTGTTGTCAAGATATCCCCTCCACAAGAATCAACACGCATATAGGCGAGGGAGGTCGACTGACTCGGCCCTCCACGCCATTGTGCGAAAGGCTGAAAAGGCGCTACATCACAGAGAATGGGCACTAGCTCTATTCTTTGATGTTGAAGGGGCTTTTGACAAAGCTAGAACGTCATCTATCTGTGCTGCGCTACAAGCCGGGGGCACTCTAACGGCCCTGATCAGCTGGATTAGGTCGGCACTTGAGGAGAGGAATGTCACTGCCTCACAGGAAGGCTGCCAGCTCTGCATCGGGGTGACGGGGGGCTGCCCTCAGGGCAGTTGCCTCTCCCCCCATTTATGGTGCTTAGTGATGGACGGCCTACTGGAGAGGCTAACAGCTGCAGGACTTTATGCGCAGGCTTTCGCAGATTACGGAACGGTTTTGATCATGGGAAAGTTTCTCGACACCATATGCGAACTAATGCAAACGGCATGTCGAATCATTGAGGATTGGTGTAGAGAACGGTAAACCCTGCAAAAACCGAGCTAATACTCTTCACCAAAAGAAGGAACATAGAGGAATTTAGGGCTCCAGTCCAAATCCAGAATGTACGGAAAAACACTTGAATTATCTCAAGAGGTAAAGTACTTGGGAGTAACCTTGGATACCAAGCTTAGTTGGAAGGCTCATGTAGATAAAGTCCTGTCAATATGGGTTTCAATAAAATAAAAATACAACAGCAGCAACGTACGCTCTAATTGACAGATTAAATAAGCTTTGGGAAGATAAGGATTTAATTCTGGGTATATTTTGCGACCTTTCTAACGCATTCGACTGTGTTGAACATAAAATTTTATTAGAAAAATTGTACCATTACGCTATAAGAGGCACGCCCCATGCTTGGTTTGAATCCTACCTTAGTGGTCGCAAAATGTACGTAATAATTGAGTATCAAGATGGCACAGATATAAAAAAAGAACAATCATTTATCGAAAATGTGTCATGTGGAGTACCACAGGGCTCTATATTGGGTCCAGTTCTCTTTTTACTCTACATAAACGACTTAATTATAAACTTTCCAGAAGTGTGGTTTGCATTGTTTGCGGACGACACAAGCATAATATGCAATGATAAAAATTTTGATAATTTAGTTTTTAACTCAGAAGTCATAATGAATAAAATTATTGACTGGTTTGCTGCAAATAAGTTGATCTTAAACACAAATAAAACGAATAACATAACCTTTCAAATGTCTTATGTACCTACAGCTAATGTTAATTTAAATACTACACTAGGAGAAATATAATCTACAAGTAGTACAAAATTTCTAGGCTTCAAAATAGATAAAGAGTTAACGTGGAACCTACACATAACAGAGTTAAACGCAAAACTATGCAAATCAATTTTCGCCATAAGTAGAGTAAGAGGGGAACTGGATCTAATGTCAGCGAAAAGTACTTACTATGCTTACTTCCACAGTCTAGCCCAATATGGCATTGAATTCTGGGGAACTTCTCCAAACGCAAAGCTTATTTTTAAAACACAAAAAAAGCTATTCGAGTTATGTGTAAGTTAAAGCAAAGGCAATCATGTGAAAGCTACTTTGGAAGGTTGGGAATATTTACCATTTGGGACATGTATATATATAAAATTTGTATAATAACATATAAAAATCAAGGTAATATTGCTACATCTAGTTTAGTACATGATTATCCAACAAGAAGTAACAATATGCTTGTACCACCCAATTATAAAACTGAAAAATCTAGACGCGGACCTGTGTACTCTGGTAATAACTATTTTAATCACTTACCACACTCAATAAAAAATTCCATTAACGAAAACCAGTTTAAATTAAAATTAAAGTTATTCTTACAGAGTAAGGTATTTTATAGTTTGCAAGAGTTTTTAGATGGATTTTTAGTCTTATTTCATGGTTTATTTAATCTTATTTCATGTTTTTTTATATATAGTTCCGTACATTTCTTTCTCTATGCCTCTGTGAGGTTTTGTGCATAACTTAATCTTTAAATGTAACTTAATCTTTAAATGTAAATATATATATATTGTAAAATACTATGTACAATTTTGAGAAATAAAAATACTACTACTACTACTACATCGACGTTTTGGCAAATACGTCGAGTTGTGGGAAAACCCTGGGGTGTTACACCCAAGGTCCTTAGATGGATCTACACAGCGGTCATAAGGCCAAGAGTCCAGTATAGCTCAGTGATCTGGTGGCCTAGTGTTAGGAAAACCACAATTTCTCAGAACCTGGGAAAAATCCAAAGACTAGCTAGTCTTGGAATCACCGGAGTAATAAGGACAACACCCCAAGCTGCTCTAGAGGTCCTACTAGGACTGCCGCCACTCTCCATCTGGATCCACAAGGAGGCAATGGCTAGCTTTCTCAGACTTAGGGACTCTAGTAGTTGGATGGGCGGGAAGGCGAACTACGGTCACGGCAAAATCGCTGATATCTCTGAAAGGGATATCCCAATTAGTAGTATCAGAGTGATTGAAGCAGAGGACCGATTAAAGTTCGATAGAAGTTTCTCTCTCAGGATTTCGACAAAGGAGGAATGGGAAAAGAAAGAAATACTATTTGCGCCAAACGCTTTGGTGTGCTATACAGGCGGCTCGCGTATGGAAGGCATGCAAAGCTCTGGGGCAGGATTCTTTGGGGAGGACCTGGACTTGAAAAAGAGTTTCCCACTTGGCCGCTTTTCCACTGTCTTCCAAGCTGAGGTCTATGCCATACAGGAAGCGGCAAATGCAGGGAAATAAGGCAGCACCGGGGGCACGATATATACATCTGCTCGGACAGTCAAGCCGCTCTAAAGGCATTGTGCAATCCCAGCACTAGGTCACTCCTAGTCAGGGAGTGTGTAGAAGCATTGGAAGAGTTAGTAAGGACCAAAAACGTTCAACTGGAAAACTCGGATCAGGGATGGCCTGCACGGGGTCGGAACCTATATTGGGTGTTACAAGGAAGCAGGTAAAGATCGCTCTCGATGAGTGGGCTTATACCAAGCTAAAGGAGCAATGGAGGGCGGTCAACGGTTGCTGGCAAGCTAGGGACTTTCTGGCTGGCCCAAGCAAATCAAAGACCGACTGGTTGCTGGAAAAAGGAAGAACTGCACTCAGACAACTTGTAGGGGTCCTCACGGGCCACTGCAAGCTAAGGAAGCCCCGGTCAACAATGCGGATTCTAGAGAGTCCGCTATGCCCAGAGTGCGGAGAGGATGAAACATCCTCTCATTACTTAGCCGAGTGTGTCAGATACGACAGGATCAGGTTGCAAGTCTTTGAAACTCAAAGACTCAACCAAGAAGAACTAAAAGATCTCCCCTGGGCAAATTAGTAAATGGCTGGGATTGCCTGGGGTGACAAAAAGGGCCAGAAATGGCCTAGTTGCCCGGCTTTGGCCAACCCAAAAATTTACTACTACTACTAAGCCATTAGAAAGAGCATTAATTAAAGATATTTTTAAAATAATTCGAAGATCTGCATCGCTTTCAATTTTATTAAAAAAAAAAGAACAAAAATAAGTTGTGAGTTTTTTTTTTAACCCATTCTGTGAAGTTTGTGAGCGCACCAATTATTTTTTTGGTTTACATCTGCAAAATTTATCATCATCATCAATTCAATAAGAATCATACATTAAGGATGCCAACAAAAATTATTTTCAGTGCATAAGTACAAAAGAAAAAAAAAAGCACAAAGAAAAGAAGTTAAAATAATGTGATATTTTCATAAATATTGAAAAATAATCATAACTCTATGACTTTAAGTCTTAGGTGAAAATCGTATTCAGGGTTTTTGGTAGGGAGTATGACAAACTTGGCAGGGTGATAGATTAGGTCATTTCCAAGCAAATTTCTAAATACGACTTTGACCTAAGACTCAATGTCATAGAGTTATGATTATTTTTCAATATTTATGAAAATATCACATTATTTTACCTTCTTTTCTTTGTATTTTTTTCCTTTAGTACTTATGCAATGAAAATAATTTTTGTTGGCATCCTTAATGTATGTTTGTTGTTGAATGATGATAATTTTTGCAGATATAATAAAAAAAAGTGATGCGCTCACAACTTACAACTTATTGTTGTTTTTTTTTAAATAAAATCGAAAGCGATACAGATCCTCGAAAAATGTTAAAAACATCTTTGATTAATGTTAATGCTACACGTTTCAAAATACTTTAATTACCTTGATAAAAACGCAAAATTGTTAGTATGTACTGTACAGTAAATATGTCGCAAAGAATCACATAACCTGGAAAAAAGTTGCATACTGGAATTTGTCTTGCTAAATATTACCAGGACCACTTAGAAGGTCCAAAACCAAAAAGGTGACCTCCCCCTTTAGCTTTAGCCGCCATCTTAAAAAAATTTTGAATCGTTTTATCTCGTGTTCTATTGGTCGCACAGAAAAATTATTGAACATAAAATATTGTAAATAAAATTCTACATATTATTGCCAATTTCCGCAATATCCAGAATTTAATATGTCGAGCAGTAGAGGGCGCCGAAGTTATCACAAAACAGTTTTTGGCTATTTCAGCCCCCTGATGATGGTTTTTCGGAAAGTTGCAAATGTAAAAGTTCAACTTCAACATCAATTTTTCAAGATGGCGGTTAAAGCGGAAGGGGGGGAGGTCACCTTTTTGGTTTTAGACCTTCTACGTGGTGCTGATAACACTGAATAAGACAAATTCCATAAGGCAATTTTTTCCAGGTCATGCAACTTTTTGCGACATTTTTACTTTACTAAGAATTATGCGTTTTTCATCAAGGTAATTAAAGTTTTTTGATGCATGTAGCATACCATTAGACATATCATTAATCGAAGTTGTTTTTTTTAATTATTCGAAGATCTGCATCGCTTTAGATTTCTTTAAAAAAAAAGAACAAATATTAATTGTTTTTTTAACCCATTCTATGAAGTTTGTGAGCGCACCAATTATTTTTTTGGATTACATCTGCAAAAATTATCATCATTACATCATATATTAAGGATGTCAACAAAATTTATTTTCAGTGCATAAGTACAAAAGGAAAAAAAATACAAAGAAAAGAAGGTAAAATAATGTGATATTTTTATTGAAAAATAATCATAACTCTATGACCTTAAGTCTTAGGTCAAACTCGTATTCAGAAAACATGTTGGAAATAACCTAATCTATCACCCTGCCAAGTTTGTCATACTTCCTACCGAACACCCTGTATATACAGGATGTTTTGTAATTCGTTTGGACTTAAAAAAAAAACACATTCTGAGAAATTGATCCCCGTGAAAAAAAATGTTTTTTTCGCAAAAAAAAAGAATTAAAATATACCTCTTATCCTTCCGTTATTCGTCGCTGCGTATGCAGAAAAACAGCTGATTAAAGGTGCAATGACCGCTGATGTTACAGCGTTGTCAAATTTACCCACTTTATTGATTTTTATTTAAATCGATGTAAAATCTTTTTTCGTAGGTCTTGTTAGTAAAAAAAAACAGGTAATTTTAATTAGCCAACCATTATAAGGTAATTTTAATTAACTAAAAAATTATAAAATATCATTCCTACCTTTTGTGTACAAAATCCATTAGTTCCAAGAATCATCCAATACATTTTTATACATAAGCCGAAATTGGACTGCCAAATGTTAAATTTCACATTTTTAACATAATGCATTTTTTATTGCTTACTTTTTTACCGAGCCATAATAAAATTACATTATTATAAACACATCATGTGTTACAAATTTCTTGGTTTCAACCTGTGGAATGCTAGTATGCTGGCATGTAGAGACCAGTAGGATCCAGTAGATTTTAATTCGTTTTCTACTGGTCTTTACTCCCAAGTAACACGATTTATTACTGCCAGCAACATAGAGGTTCTAAAACGGTTATTAAATATATTTTATGTTACTTCTAGTCTCTTAACGGTTCTATTAGAGAGATAGTATTACTATAGATTTCGAAGGTGTTAAGAGTGTGTTATAGAACTAGTAGCGGGTCCAAAGTCCAAACCAAGCGGGTCTATAACGGTGCTATATCACGATATATATTCTTATTACTACCAGTAATAGTCTTTGGTAATGGAGAGTGATATACAACCGATATACCACCATTTTGTGTTACATGGGCTGGTCTCTACTTGGGTTTTTAACAGGGTTGATTTCTTATTTCCCACAATTAAACACTTTGCATATTTACGACAAAGAAAAACTTTTATATTTCAACCAAACCTTTTGCTTGTCGGGATACCAACCATTTTAATTTAAATAAAGGCGGTAAAATAAAGGCGGTAAAATAGGAATATGTATAGGTTTTAAATATACTTTTTAAATTTATTTTAATAATTTATTAAATCCTGAAAAGTTATTATTTAACAATTAAGGTAATAAAACTGAAGTTCTAATAAAATTAAAACATAATTGGCTGATTATATTAAAAAAATAGTTTTGTTTTGTTTACCTACATTAAAAACATCAGATACAATTATAAAAATATCGATTGCATTAATAAAAAACCAAGACATATTATAGCTACTTACCTTCAGAAAAAGTTTTTAATTTCGGCGGTTTTAAGTAGAGTACTATTTTTTTGGTGAATATGCTTGAGTACATTATAAATGTTAGCAACTACTATTAGGCAACCTTTTATACTTCGGGCGGAATACCAAGTTGCCTAGACTGCCCTACTACCCTAAAAAGCAGTTCCATATTTAATAAAACAGAGATATTGTCATTAAATATTGTGTTATTGCTAGAATCAAGAAAGTGGGCGTATAACTTTAGTTTTAAAGAACCTACCTTTATCATAACATAAGTACGCAATCATTAATTATTTATTTAAATAAAAAAAGGCACCTACTGCTTTTTAGTTTAGTATCTCGTAATCAAAAATTTTAGGAATGCTAAACTAAAAAGCAGTATGTGACAAGATAAAGAGAAAACAACCCAAAAATAAAAAAATATATTTTTAAATTTCCTTTTAAAAATAAATTTTACTTTCCCCAAGGAAAGTCTAGAGTTAGTAAAAAAAAATTGAAAAATTCGTTTGGACTTTTTGCTTTTTTTCACGTTTCTTGACGTTTTATATCCAAAAAAGATGATTTCCGTAAAAAAAAAAATAATCTGTATAGGTCTGTTTGTCGGTCTGCCTGTCCAAGTAACACATTTTATTACTGTCAGTAACATAGAGGTTCTAAACCGGTTATTAAATACTTTTTATATTACCTGTAGTCTCATAACGGTTTTACTAGAGAGATAGTATTCCTACTAGAATTCGTAGGTGTTAAGAGTGCGGTACAGAACTAGTAGTAGCATACAGATTACCATGTTACCGCTATAGAACTCGGCATATGTGACTGGCGTTAGCGACATCTGTTGCCAACATAGAGAAACCATTATTATAAATACGGTTTTCTATGTTGGCGACAGATGTCGCTACCGTCAATCAATTGACACAGTAAAATAGTAGTGGTATATAAGAACAAAGTAACTTTAAGTCAAATAATGATGTCATAAGAGTAATATATTTACTGATAGTAATAAAAAAAGATTTCGGGATATCAATATAGCACCATCGAAAATCGGCCATTTTTATCTGCATAACTCAAAAAAAAAAAGAATTAAAGGATTATTTTGTTTATTATTTATAGTTTTAAATAAAAGTATACTTAAATTTGTTTCAGATAACAATAAAAACTTACTTTTATCAACTATTTCATAAAAAAAACTATTTTTTAAAGGCATTTTAGAACAGATATTATTCTCAAGAAGTGGATTTTTCGGATCTACAACACACATACACACAGTAAATAATGATAGGCACATCTATCTTTCACTATTTTAATATAATTTTTTAGGTATTTATTATGATTGGTTACTAGGTTAAGTATTTTAGAACATAATATCACTGACAGACATTGTTATAAAAATAAATGAAATATTAATTTTACGATAGAAAGACATAGACATCAATACCAGCTGACAAAATAAGCTTTGCGCATGTTTAGACGGCCGGTAACATAACGGTAACATAATTAACCGCCACCGTTTGGTTTCCCCAAATTGGTGATAAAGCGGGTCTATAACGGTGCTATATCAAGATATATCACCAAATTCTTATTACTACCATACCACCGATATACCACCATTTTGTGTTATATGGGTGTCTGTCCGTCTGTCCGGAAATTTTGTGACCACGATAACTCGAGAACGGTTTGAACTAAAGACTTCAAATTTGGACCATAGGTTGATTATCCAAAGTTCTGGGCTGGGATTGTTTTTGATAAAATTCGGTGTAGGGTAAGGGAGTAAAACGGGGTAAGGGCGTAAAACAGGGTAAAAACAGTTTTTTTCAAAAACATGTTTTTAAATTTTTTTTAGTTTTTCGAAAAAATTTTATTTTATTTTTTTTATTTATTTTATTTATTCACAAATATATTACAATAAAAGGAAATTCATAATTTTAGTTCATCCGCCTAAATCAAGAGATTTGTGCTGCGGAATAAGGTGAAATAATACAATAATAATACTACAAAAAATAGGAATATAAACTAAGAACATAAGGTGAAGAGGTATTTTTTCTGTAAAGAGTAAATGAATAAAAAGAAAAAGTAAACAGTAGCGATGAGGTATTTATTTTTTTTTGTATAAAAGTGAATTGAAAAGAAAAAAGTATAAACGCAAAAAATAATTATATTTGGAATAATCATTAATTTATCGAAGACACAAAAATATCCAGAGGCGTAACGAATTATACTAATACAGTGAAAAATAATTCAGTGTTACTTTCAAAAATAAAACTTTTTAATTGATTTTTCTTCTTTGCAAAATTATTAATATTTTTTATGAAATTAGGAATTAAATTAAAACTTTTTTGGGCCAAAGAAAAAAATACTTTTTTGTAGCTGCGTAGAGGAACAAATGGGTAGATTTACCATATTATTGATAACCATTCTAGTTGGATGACTATGTAAGGGTCTTGGTAGATTATGATTGTTTTTTAAAGTCCAGAGGCACACTTGATAAAGAAAAAGTTTTTTTAAAGATAGTAGCCCGGTTGAATTAAAAAGCTGAAAAGTAGAATATGTTGGATCTTTAAAAAACATAATTTTTCATATAAGATTTTGTGTTACTTCCAAACTGTCTAGTGTAGTCAAAAGCACTGCCCCAGACCGAGATACAATACCGAAGGATGCTTTCTACTAAAGTATCATAGATAAGTAATAAATTTTTTGAATCAAGAATATTTCTCAGAGTATATATTTTAGGTAACAGTCTTCTCAGTCTAGTAGGTATTTCATTTATATGAAGTTTCCATTTAAGATTATTGTCAATTATAACTCCTAAATATTTAACCGAGTCAACTTTATTAATTTTAGGACAGTTACAATTAACAATAGAATTACAAGTATCCTCATGTATAGACAGTGAATCTCTTTCGGGTTGTCCAACATTAGTCAAGCTGAATGTAATAAATTTTGTTTTATCTACATTAAGACTGAGAAGACTGTTATTTAACCAGTCTTTAACTAGATTTATGCCCATTTCCGCCATTTTGAACACAACCTCCCAACTGTGGCCACAAAAAACCATTGCAGTATCGTCCGCATAGGAAATAAGATTATCTTTAATATCCCTTAAATCATATAAAAAGTTTATATAAATCAAAAATAAAATTGGACCAAGGACGGTCCCTGGTCACAAGAACAGATTCACTGTAATCCAGATTAATTTTTACACATTGATACCTTTCCGATAGATAGTTTTTTAATAAATTCAAAGCCACTCCTCTTATTCCTAGGCTTTCAAGACAGAATTTTGTGGTCCACAGTATCGAAGGCCTTTGCCAAATCTAAAAAGATTACCAAACATTTAAGTTTTGAGTTTAGTCCGCTCGTGACCAATTTAACCATTTCAATGACAGCATCTTCCGTACTGAGATTTTTTCTGAAACCATATTGTTTTTACTTAATAAGTTGTATTTTTCTAAGAAATTTTCTAACCTAAACTTTATGCATTTTTCTAATATTTTTGAAAAATTGTTTGTTAATGAAATTGGGCGATAATTAGTCACGAGCGACCTGTCACCAGACTTGAAAATTGGAATGATTGTAGAACTTTTTAGAGCTTTGGGAATAATACCAGTACTTAAAATTAAATTTAAAATGTGAAGTAACGGCGATAAAATATTTACATGAATTGCTTTAATAAGACCCCAAACTTTTTTACGATCATTTTGAACATGTTTTATTTCAAATTTGTAATAATCATTTTTAGTTTTAAAGATAAGTTTATTAATTTGGTTACGATAAGTTTTATAGCTGTTAGATAATTCTTCACTATAGTTTTTATTAAGAAGTTTTTTTAATTTATCTCTATGCCTGATAGAGCATATTAATCCAGATGTAATCCAAGGCTTAAGTTTTATGTGGCTTTTTTTACTGGAATAATACTTTTACTATTTTCTACGTGCATTTGAATTTTCTGGATAAATAAATTATAGGCCGTTTCTACGTCATTCGTGTTTGTTACCCCACTCCAATTATCATTTATTAAATTGTTATTTAAAACAGCAAAATTAATTTTTGAGAAAAAGTTTCGTTTTAAAATTTGTAAATTACTTTTTATATTAGGTTGGATGGCTACAAATGTACAGTAATGGTCACTTAAGTTAGTTTGAAAAACTGATGGTAAAATTGAGATATGTTTATGAGAGGAATTATAAGTGCCAATCATAATATGGTCAATAGAACTAATTTCTACTGAATTTTGTTTTTTAACAACTCTGGTTGGTTCAGAAATATAGGAAAATGTAGGAAAAAAAAGGAAACTATTAAAAAAAAAAACATTTTTATTTTTTTTGTTGATTTTTTTTTCAAAATAATTGTTTTAATGAACAAAGACTTACGAAAAAGTATTATTTTGTTGCCAGCAGTTTTTTTTTTGGCCATTTCCGGAAAACCTAGCGTCATACAAAAACTATAATAATGAAAAGAAACTGTTTTATTAACGCTTTACATCCTTCTAATTTTATTTTAATATATTATTTAATAAAAAACTGTCTGTCCGATATGCTATTAATATTTTCTTTCATAATAAAAAACTTATTTGGAGTTACTGTTTTTTATCTTAGTAGCTCCCTTATTTTGGAGATACTGCAATTTTAATAAGTTTATAACTGCATAAATAAAACTATTTACTCAAATTTGACTAAGACAACTAAGAGTAAGATTAATTAAAAATCCACAAAAATTGGAGTTACGGCTTTTTAGCCTAGAGGGCAGTAGACTCGAGCATGGGTTTGGAGACGGAGTACATCAATTTTAAATTTCGCGCAAATTTTGCTGGGCTTATGCTAACCTCACTACTTATAAATCTTTTCCTGGTATTTTGTGAATGTAAATTCTGTAATTCTCAACAAATTAGTATAGTTTGTTTGTTTATTATTTTTAATTCAAGTTTTTAAATAATGTGTATGTTACAAAAATTAAATAATTTTGAATAGGATTTTTATAATTAGGCTATTTGGATTAAAAAAGCGGAGTGCTTTCTTGTGGCAAAGTAAGTTTTTAGTAAATTCTAGTAAAATACCAACTGGCAACATTGCAATGAACTTTGATCCCAGAACAGGGAGTTTTTAAACAGACCAATGGCGTAACATGGAAAGGTGCACCTTTTTTAAAAAAATATTACTCGATTACTGCCGCACAAAATGATTTTATTTTCATAATAATTTCTTAATTTAGCTGTAATATATTCGTGTTTTTTTTTTCATGACACGAATTACAAAACATCCTGTATATATACAGGGTGTCTGGCACATGGATAGAAAGTTTTTAAGGGGTGATTGAAGAGCTCATTTCGAGTATTAGACCAAATATACCCTTATACAAAGTCTCACCGTTTTTGAGATATCGGCTGTTTTAGGTATTTTTGCGAAATAGTTGATTTTTTGCCTGTACATACTATTTTTTATGATACTAAATACTTTTAGTTAGCCTAAATATTTTTTTAGATATTCTTAATATGCACTTTGTTGAAACAATACAAAAAAAATGCTGAATTATTAGTATAAAAAATATGTAGGCCAATTTATTAGTTAAAATACAGTTGTCCGAATTTATTTTTCTTTTTGAGTAATATTTTCTCAAAAACGGCACTAGTTTAAGAGATTCAAATAGTTGTATAAACTTCTCTGTTGCATATCCTTTTAAATAGTATACCGACTTATGAAAAAAATTTTCAGCAATTTTTTTGTATTGTACTAAGAGAGCTAAGCCTAAAAATGTTGTTCTTTTTTAATAACTCAGGAACCCTTTAAAATATAGCAACAAGATTTAGCATGTAAATTAATCTTATTAAGGCCTATCTTCGCATTTTAATTTCATATACTTATTTTAACCAGGGGTGTGCGAAATGGGGGGGGCTTATGAATTTTTTGTCCAAAACTTTTTTCTGTGTAACTTTTTGTGATTTTATTTTTGAAATATGATTCCTTAGTTCAAAATACATAAAAAGGCACTCTTATTGTAATATTGTAATTTCTCGGGTCGAGGACGAAAAATTAAATACTAAAATGTTGAAAACCAAAATTTCAATGATGCAGGGTTAATCTATATCAAAAACTAAGGAAAAAAGCTTCTATAAATGTTGGTCAAAAATCGCTTTTAAAGCTACTATGGTCTTTTAAAAATGGTGCATTTTTAGGAGACCATAGCTAACTTAGGATCGAGTTTTGGAATTACCTGTAAATAAGTTTTTTTTGTTAGTTTTTGATGTTAATTCACCTTACATTATTGAAAATTTAGTTTTCAACATTTTATTATTTAATTTTTTGTCCTCGAACCGTGAAATTTAACCTTCAAATAATTTTTTTCTCGAAAACGGTTAATCCTACAGTGATACAACAAGAGTACCTTTTTTATGTATTTTGACCTGTGGAATCATATTCCAAAAATAAAATTACAAAAAAGTTACACAAAAAAAACTGTTAAGTCCCCCTATCTCGCACACCCCTAGCTAAAATAAGTAGATGAAAATAACATACGAACATAGGCCCTAATAAGATTAGTTCACATGCAAAACCTCGTTGTTATATCTCAAAGGGTTCCGGAGTTATTAAATAAAAACCAAAAATTTTAACCTCTTTTAAAGGAACTTAGCTCCCTTAGTAGAATACAAAAAGAATTTATATAAAATATTTTACTATTCCTTAAAACGACTTTTGTTTTATTAACGCAGTCGTCCCTCCAAAGTGACTGATCGATTTCGTGCTTTTTAGCACTCTTCAGAGCCACATATCGGTAGTAAGGACAACTACGAAAATCAAATCCTTTCCATATATCTCTATATGGAGTTTAAAAATCGTTGTAAGGAATAGTAAAAACAGCTAGCGACATCTACTGCTAAAAGCAGAGACTGGATAAACCTATCGACAGTCCAAAAAAGGAAGCAGTTATTGGTTTCAAGAACCTATTGCACGCTGTCGATAGGACATTGCCGCCAATTGAATCCTAAACGCTAGGAGGGTACCTTTTACAGTGGTATCTGAATTAATAAACTAAATTAAATTGTTTGATATTTACAAATTTAAAAAATCTATATAAAATATTTTACTATTCCTTAAAACGACCAAAAAGTCGTTTTAAGGATAGTAAAATATTTTATATACATTTTTTAAATTTGTAAATATCAAACAATTTAATTTAGATAACAAAAAGAATTGCTGAAAATTTTTGTCATATATTGGTATACTATTGAAAAGGGTATGCAACGAAGAAGTTTTTACAACTATTTGAATCCCTTGAGCTACTACCGTTTTTGAGAAAATTTTGCTTAGAATAGAAAAATAAATTCGAACCACTGTATTTTAACTCATAAATTGGCCTACAAATGTTTTATAATAATAATTCGGAATTTCTTTTTGTATTGTTTCAACAAAGTACATATTAAGAATATCTAAAAAAATATTTAGGAATACTAAAAGTATTTAGTATCATAAAAAATAGTATGTGCAGGAAAAAAAAACAAATATTTCGCAAAAATACCTAAAAAGTCCGATATCTCAAAAACGGCGAGACTTTGTATCAGGCTATATTTGGTCTAATAGACTCAGACTCAGCTTTTCTATCACCCCTTAAAAACTTTCTATCCGTGTGCCAGACACCCTGTATATACAGGATGTTTTGTAATTCTATTGAAATTTTGGTCTTCAACATTTTAGTATTTAGTTTTTTGTCCTCGAACCTTGAAAGTTTACCTTATTTTCTCTAAAACGGTTAATCCTAAAGTATTACACTAAGAGTACCTTTTTATGTATTTTGAACTGTGGAATCATATCCCAAAAAGTTTGGGGTAAAAAACTGATAAGCCCGCCCCCTCCATTTCGCACACCCCTAGTTAAAATAAGTACATGAAAATAACATACAAAGATAGGCCTTAATAAGGTTAGTTCACGTGCAAATCTCGTTGTAATATCTCAAAGGGTCCCGGAGTTATTAAATAAAAACCAAACTTTTAGACACTTTCAAAGGGGCTTAGCTCCCTTAGTAAGATACAAAAATAATTGCTGAAATTTTTTGTCATAAGTTGGTGTACTATTAAAAAGGATATGCAACAGAGAAGTTTTTACTACTATTTGAATCTCTTGAGCTACTGCCGTTTTTGGGAAAATTTGGCTTAGAATAGAAAAATAAATTCGAACCAATGTATTTTAACTTATAAATTTGCCTAAAAATGTTTTATAATAATTCGGCATTTCTTTTTGTATTGTTTCAACAAAGTATATATTAGGAATATCTAAAAAAATATTTAGGACAACTAAAAGTATTTAGTATCATAAAAAATAGTATGTACAGTATGTATTTCTCAAAAATACCTAAATTTTTTATTTTTATTTATTTATTTATACACACATACATTATTTTAATTACAGTGACATTATACAGTATTTTATCCTACCTAATATGCCTAATATAATAATACCAGAACAACAAAAGTATTTTTTGTTAAATGGTGTGTTAAAAAAGTATATCTCTCAGAAAATTAAATGTAAGTTGTTATATGTATATCACGGAAGCTATAAAAAGCTTGTGTGTGATATACCCGTTTTTTATAACGAATTGTTTTCTTATTAAATTTTTATTAGAGTGGCAAGGAAATGAAACAGAAAAAATAATAACTATTAGAAAACAGAAAAGAAAAAAAATGTTTTTTTTTTCTATTTTTGTTTTCTCTCCAAAATAATTTAAATTTAAGTGTGAAAAAAAAAATTGTAAAAAAAATATATACTTTCAATTTTAGAATTCTAAAATATAAAAGTAAAAATCAAAACTTCGAAAAAAAAATCAGCAAAAACAAAAATATATTTTACAGCCCTTTTTAAGATCAAAAGGGATACAAAATCTTCCCATAGATTTTTTCTAATCAAATATACTAACTAATGCTAACTGGTTCTCTACAATCCAAATTTTTATTCTTTTTGTAAAAGATTTATATGAATAATTACCGGTTTTTAACTCAATCGGTAACATATTGAATATTTTTTGTACATGATATGTAAAATTATTTATTCCAACTGCTTTCTTTACTTTATTTAGATTTGACCGAAGATTTTCCCTTTGCCTTGTATCGTGCTGGTGATTTATAAGGTTAACGCATTGTTTGTTTTTAAAATAGTACTTTAACAAGGAAAGTAAGTAAAGTTCTTTAATATTCATTACCTCAAATTCACTAAATAGCAATTATTAAGAGTATCGTCGCGACTTATTTAATATAATTTTCATGATCCTTTTTTGAATAACTTCTACCACACCCCAAATAATTACCCTGTAATTTAAAATTGATTGACAAAACGCAACATACATTATTTTCAGTAACTTAACTGATAATTTTTTTTTTAATGTGTTATAACAATAAATAGTTTTTCTTAATTTATCACAGATACTTGTGATATGGTAGTCCCATCTAAGATGGCAATCTATGGTTAGACCTAAATATTTTAAATGTTCAGCCTATAATTGTGCATGTGCAGTTTAAGTTATTTGTGCAATTTTTAGTGTGAATTTTAAGTGTATTTAATTCTGGCAATTTTTTTCTATATTAAGAAAATACAAGAAACTTCGATTTTGAGTAATTGATTTTTACCAATTTATGATTAAACCAGTTGCTTAATTTCTTTAAACATCTTTCTGCTAGCACTTTTACCTCCAACCAGGAATCTCCCTCGATGTAAACTATGGTGTCATCAGCGAACGATACTATTAATCCCTTAAAAATTTGTAAAAATATACTGTTAACATATAAAATAAACAGTAAAGGTCCAAGGATGGTCCCTTGTGGGGTCCCTGTCCTAACAATTCTCTTAGAGCTAAAAAAAATACCAATTTGTACCACTTGGGTCCTGTTGTTTAAATAACTTTTTAATATATTATAAATTTTACCCCGAAAGCCCAAGTTTTCCAATGTTAGAAGAAGCTGTTGGTGATTAATAGTATCGAATGCTTTTTCCACATCGAGAAAAATTCCTAGGGATGGTTTAGATAGGTCCATATTTTTATATATTTTGCTGACCAAAGTTATTATAGCGTCCTGTGTTGAAAGGCCACAACGGAAACCAAACTGCTGGCATGATATTATAGCGTATTTTAAGTGATTCCATTCTAGACTTAATAACCCTCTCGAAAATTTTAGAAATAACAGAGGTCAGGAAAATGGGACGATAATTTTCCATTTTTTTGCCATTACCTGACTTAAACATTGGTTTTACCACTGCTACTTTCAAAATATCCGGAAAATTTTCCTGTTCAAAGCTTACATTTATTAATCTAGTAATGGGCTCAGTTATAAATGCAGAAATTTCTTTTAAGGTTTCCGCTGTTACGCCATCCAACCCAGGTGACTTACCATCTTTCAGGGTATTTATGACACTTTTAATTTCTAATTTAGTGACATTTTCCAAAATCATAGTATTGCTAACACGCTTTTCATTAGTAATAGTTGAGGGATCTGATTGATCTAAACTTTGCGCAAGCGTCTCTCCAATATTTATAAAAAACTCATTAAAATTATTAGCGACATCTTCTGGTTTAGTGGATATATTACCATCATTAGAAATAATATTCGATATACAGGGTGTATTTGAAATAGCGTAGGAAATTTTAACAGGTGATTCTACATGATAAAATATGACAAAAAGTTCCCAGAAACATATGTCTAAAAATGCGTCATAAGGGAGCTACGCCCCTTTGAAATTGACTAAAAAAATTGGTTTTTATTTAATAACTCAGGAACCCTTTGAGATATATTAACGAGATTTTGCACGTGAATTAATCCTAATAAGGCCCATCTTTGTATGTCATTTTCACGTACTTATTTAAACCAGGGGTGTGCGAATCGGGGGGGCCTTATCAGTTTTTTGTCCCAAACTTTTTTTGTGTAACTTTTTTGCAATTTTATTTTTAAAATATGATTCCTCAGGTCAAAATACATAAAAAAGGTACTCTTGTTGTAATACTGTAGGATTAACCGTTTTCGAGAAAAGTTCATTTGAAGGTGAAATTTCACTGTTCGAGGACGAAAAATTAAATACTAAAATGTCGAAAACCAAAATTTTAATGATGCAATGTTATTCTACATCAAAAACTAAGAAAAAAGTTTCCATACATGTAGGTCGAAAAAACGCTTTTAAAGCTACCATAGCCCTTTAAAAATGGTGCATATTTAGGAGACCATAGCTCCATAAGGATTGATTTTTTTAAGTACCTGTATATGAGGTTTTTTTCTTAGTTTTTAATGTACATTCGCCCTGCATCATTAAAATTTTGATTTTCAACATTTTAGTATTTAATTTTTCGTCCTCGAACCGTGGAATTTCACCTTCAAATGAATTTTTCTCGAAAACGGTTAATCCTACAGTATTACAACAGGAGTACCTTTTTTATGTATTTTGACCTGAGGAATCATATTTCAAAAATAAAATTGCAAAAAAGTTAGACAGAAAAAAGTTTGGGACAAAAAACTGATAAGAAGCCCCCCCCGTTTCGCCCACCCTTGGTTGAAATAAGTACATGAAAATAACACATAAAAACATGCCTTGGTAGGATTAGTTGACGTGCAAAACCTCGTTGATATATATCAAAGGGTTCCTTAGTTATTAAATAAAAACCGATTTTTTTAGCCACTTTCAAAGGGGCGTAGCTCCCTTATGACGCATTTTTAGACATATGTTTATAGGAACTTTTTGTCATATTTGTTTTTCGCGCTTTTTCTTCGAATTGCGTTGGAACCGTCGCTCAGAAAATTTTTTGGCTGAAAAAATGGAAAACTAGAATCTTAGAGCTACAAAATCCTTTTTTAAAAAAGTCTCTAAGACCATTTTTCACTGAGATACAGCTCGTCAAAAATCACC
>CAUEHQ010000397.1:0-20324 GCA_958510825.1 Brachypterus glaber
GGCCATTTCCCATAAGGTATGTGCCATGTCCTTTGGTACACATGCTTATCTCAGGTAACAGTTCAGTTTAATATAAAATTTACCCTCCAACTGCTTAACCTTAAAATTGAAATAAACCTTATTTGCCCATGTAAGAGATTTAAATTTAAAGTGCACTAAGGGTGCACATACACCCTTTCCCCAACATAGCCCATAGGGTTGAATTAATCTCCTTTTTGTTTTGTTTTGTTGTGACGTCACTGACAATATAATTTTACATAAATCTCTGTTTCACTCCCAATAAGGGTTACTCATTAAAGGATAACTAAAAAACTTAAAAATAAAGTAATATAAAAACAAGTTTTTAAAGTCCTTTTATTAAGTACATATTACTAAAAAGGAGAAAACAAGTTATTTATACTGCCCGACTAAGCTAGAAAGCGTAAATCAATTTGTCAATAGCAGCGTTTTCAACATATTACATTAAAGTTGACAGGAAATGTCGCTATACGACAAATGGAGACTGCTTTCTAGCTTAGTAGGGCAATATACCAATTTACAAAAACCAGTTTTTTAAAAGAATGCTTTGAAAATGTTGCCGAAAATCAAAAATTCAAAAATTCCAAAACCATTCTTTTAAAATCTCGTTTTTTGTAAAGTATAAATGTCTTGTTTTCTACTACTTAAAAGAGCTATCTTTTTAGGTTGTTGTTGTTGTAACACTGGACATTTACCCAATATGCTAAGTGTAAATGCAGGTTTTAATCAAAGATGGCTGGCCTGGGAAGTAACTGCCTCAAAATATATTCTGGAAGGATACAGTATATCTGATAACAGTGCTGTTTCTATGCTGCAAGTTTTTGAATTTAGAAAAGTCCTTGTCTCATATTATGTAAAGGTAAGATTTTAAACTTTACTTCAGGGCCTGGGTAAAAAGTTTGTGTTAACGTGGAGCTATCGACCTGAAAGGCTATGTTTATTTGTATGAATGTGTGTATTTATAATTGTGCATGGGTAAGTAAGCAAGTAAATGTTTATGGTCGCGTAAACACCCAGATATGGGCAGTGGCTATGGGACACGCGAAACGGTCAAAGGAGGCCCGCGAATCCGACCGACCTTACCCACCGACCGACCGCAAAATTAACCGAAATTTGCCACAATTTTAATGTTGATTTCCTAGCAAACTGCTCATTTGATTTTCATTATTGTTTTTTTGAACCGTAAGTTGACTCTTTAGTAACGATGTTATGGTAAAAAAAATTATTCTGATTTCAGTTTGAGAATATACAGGGTGAAAAAGTAAGAAGTTTTTTTCCCAAATTTTGTGACACCCTGTTCAGCCCACATTTCAGCAATAACAGCGGATGTTAATTTCAATCATACTGTAGTCCTATCTTTTATAATTTTGTTTTTTATTCATGTTATTATCTCTGTTATTATCGAAGATACACTGTTTTAATGGTAACGCCTCGGATAAAGCGATTACAAAATTAAACACTAGGTTTTTCAGAAAAATATTTTTAATAAAATCATTAATAATAAACATTTTGTAACAAAAAAACGTAATTTTGTCTTCAGCAACGAGTATTTTCTCATCTACCTTGAATGACAGCTCTCATCCTTCGTGGCATACTCTGAATCAAAGAAGCAACATAATTCTGAGATATCTGTTCCCATTCATTTAATAGAGCTGAACCACTGTGTGAAACTCGCCGTAGTTCTGCCTTATCCTTCTGCACAGGTTGTCCCACATATGATCTATAGGGTTTAGGTCATGCTTTATTAAATTAATGGGAATATATATCTCAGGATTATGTTGCTTCTTTGATTCAGAGTATGCCACGAAGGATGAGAGCTGTCATTCAAACTAGAGGAGGAAATACTCGATATTGAAGACAAATTGACGTTTTTTTTTTGTTATTAATATATAATATTAATAATATTAAACGTTTATTATTAACCTAGTGTCCGGTTAATTTTGCGAACGCTTTATCCGAGGCGTTACCTTTAAAACAGTGTATCTTCGTTAGTAACAGAGATAATAACGTGAATAAAAAAACAACATGTTCATAGAAGATAGGACTACAGTATGATTCCAATTAACATCCGCTGTTATTGCTGATTCACCCCATAGGGTGTCACAAATTTGGGGAAAAAACTTCTTCTTACTTTTTTACTCTGTATATTCTCAAATTGAAATCAGAATAAAAATTTTTACCATACCATCGTTACTAAAGAGTCAACTTACGGTTCAAAAAAAAAATAATGAAAATCAGATGAGCAGTTCGCTAGAAAATTAACATTAAAATTGTGGAAAATTTCTATTGTCCGGTTAATTTTTCGGTCAAGTGTAGATCCCTAACCTGACCCCAATAAAAAACAGAATAAAATTTTTTACCATAGCATCGTTACTAAAGAGTCAACTTAGGGTTAAAAAAAAAATAATGAAAATCAGATGAGCAGTTCGCTATGAAATTAAAATTAAAATTGTGGCAAATTTCTAGTGTCCGGTTAATTTTGCGGTCGAGTGTAGATCTAGTATCCCTAACCTGACCCCACACTGAGCATTTATAAGATTGAACAGAAATGTACGCAAGGTGAATAATGTACCGTGCGGTCCAAAACTCACCCCCCTTAACTTTTGAACAAGTTGAGATGTCGACTTCAAATTTGGAACTCAGAAATAAGAAAACTATCTTTTTGCATATATTTGATGTTTTCATCCCTTAAAATGTGGACAGGTGTTGTAGGGTTTTTTTTTAATGGAAAGGGTCGTGTGATACATCATTTTAAAGATTATAAAATTCTCTATTCGACCATATATTTTTATTTTTTTTTAGATTTTTTTTGTGTTTAAAATAGGGTTGAAAATGTCAAAATTAAAAAAATTAAACAATTTCTGAAAAAATAAGAACGTAAATTATACTTTTAAACTAACTTTAATGGATATAAATAAAATTTTACAAAAAAAACTTAAAGAATCTTATTTTGTAGCAAAAAAAATTGAATAATCAACACCTTAAAAAAACCTGTTTAAAAAAATTAAAAATGTATGGTTAAGTAGAGAATGTTATAAGCTTTAAAACAATCTATCACACGACCGCCCTTTCCATTTAAAAAAATGCCCCCCTGCCCACATTTTAGGAGCTGAAAATATCAAATATATGCAAAAAGATAGTTTAAGTTGCCTTATTTATGTGTTCCAAAAAGTCGATATCTCAACTCGTTCAGAAGGTAAGAGGGGGGGGGGTGACTTTTGGATAGCACGGTATTTAGGTACTCTAAGTTTTCAGATTAAATATTTTTTTACCGTTAAATCATACATTTGGACTTTTTTTATTCCTCTTGGACACAATCTTCAGGAGGGCTTGATTACTACTGTGCGGGTCCGTCCATCGTCATAAATCGGGGCGCACCGGGTCAGAGCTAGCGCTCTCTTGCCCTTTATTGAATTTTTTCCTTTTTTTTTTCTTGAGTATAGTATAGTATAGTTTGGTGAATGTCCATTTAGGGCTATCTGAGTTTCTTCTTGGTGGAGAACGTGCTTGGTCGTAAAAAAAATCACAAAACGGTATTCAGTCTTTTTTTTTTCTCCTTTATTGACATTAAATTATTACAAATTTGGTGGTAAATAAAAATTTTGACTTTAGTTAAATAATAAGTTAAAACAAAAACAAACAGATTTAAAAACATGAAGACAATAAATAAATAAATAAATAAAATAGATAAATAAATAAAACGAAAAACAAATAGATTTAAAAACATGAAGAATAGTGAATAAATAGATAAATAAATGAAAACGAAAAACAAATAGATTTAAAAACATGGAAAAAACAAATAATTAGATAAATAAAAATATTTGGTGGATAAACAATGACAATTTTAAAAAACAGTGAGAGGGATTTAACCTATAACTTTCCGACCAGAATAGTAACACTTAAAAGAAATAAATAGTTTGGACGTGCACAGTTAAAAAAATAAAATTGATTTTTAAAGATAGTTCAGGGGGGATCTTCCAGAAGGATTTTGGGCCTTCTGTAAACTTGTCTTGGGTCAGGGACATAATCTAGGGCTGCTCCTACTAGTTCGTTGGGATGGTTCAGGGCTCTGTTCAGTTGTGAGACTGCCATGGTTCTGAGGTACTCGACCACCGGGTGAAAAAACAAATCCGTTTTTATATGTTTTAGACCCGCTACATCTGCGTTCACCCGTCAATTTTAACTCGATATCTCAACTCGTTCAAAAGTTAAGAGGGGGGGAGGGGTGACTTTTGGATCGCACGGTATTTAGGTACTCTAAGTGTTCAGGTTAAATATTTTTTTACCGTTAAATCATACATTATTCCTCTTGGACACAATCTTAACATTTCTTCACGAGGGCTTGATTACTACTGGGTCAGTCAGGGACATAATCTAGGGCTGCTCCTACTAGTTCGTTGGGATGGTTCAGGGCTCTGTTCAGTTGTGAGACTGCCATGGTTCTGAGGTACTCGACCACCGGGTGAGAAAACAAATCCGTTTTGATATGTTTTAGACCCGCTATATCCGCGTTCACCCGTCAATTGCATTTCATCCGCAATTTAGGACAAACATCAGATCCGCAGAAGTTGGGAAATTTTTCAAATGGATTGAGTCGGCTATAGCAGGTGTTATTATACTATTCAGAGTGCATAGCGCTAGAATAGTATTATTCGGTAGTTTAGAATTTCTCAAAATCGCCAAAAAACGTCCTAGACCAAAAATTCTTGGATACAAATGTGTTTCATAAAAAAATAAGAACCTTGAAAATGTCCGTCCCTCTGTCCGTCCATCCGATGTCACGTTTTTTGTGGACACAAGAACAAATGATCTGATCGACTCCCTATTGTTTTTAAAAGTAATTCCCCCAAAAACAAAAAAGTTATGGGGGTTAAACTTTTAGAAAAATAAAAAAAAAACAATATTTTTCAAAACATTTTTTTCCAAATTCTTTGTTTTTTCAAAAAAGATTTTTTTTTTAATTTTTCTAAAAAATTTTTTTTTGTATTTTTTTTTTCAAACATTTTTTGTTTTTCAAAAAAAAGAATTGGGACTTTTTTTTTCAAAATGTTTTCGTCGCAAAAAAAAATTTTTTTTTGTCAAAAATTGTCGCTTTTAAAAATTTTTTTTTTCTTTTTGAAGTTACTCTATTTGGTAAAATTCAATATACCATCCACTGTGAATAGTATATAATGGAATGCGTAGCATTACATATCTTCACGACTTGTTTATATCTGCAATGATCCTAAATTTACAATTAGAAATTTAAGTCTTAATGTATTTTTCCTCACAAGTCCGCGTAGATCCAGAACGTTGAATTATAATTTTTGTCGGCTGATACCTGCAATGTTTGTTATATTTTACATCCAATTTTATCCTAATTTGACAGTCAAATATTTATATCTGCATAAATCTGACTTTTTCACATAAGAAGTACTTCCCCACAAGTCCGCGTATATCCAAAATAATTTATGTCGGCTGTTATTACATGTTTTACCTGTTTGTTTAACCTCGTACTATTCTACTTAATTAAGCATCCTCTAAGTCCAGGACTTAGGTGGGCTGGTAGTAGAGGGAACCACCGGCTTATACTGGCTTTCGAACCAGCTTATAGGGAGTGTCCGCTTCACTTATCCCCTTCGCCAAATTTCAATTATTAATTAATTGGAAAAGGCAAATCGGCGCCAGTGAGAACCTAGTCGGCTTGTCATTCTGGTGCGCTAGCCCACTAAGTCATGCCTCCCATGTTACCTGCCCAAGTCTGCTTTTTTCTGTTTCATTAAGTCGCCTATGCGCGTCCGATCATGTCGGCACACCAGCCAAAGTAGTTTTGTCTGTCTATTATGTCGGAATTTACTCGTCCTAGTCTGGTTTTGTCTGTTTATTATGTCGAATCTACCCGCCCTAGTCCGCTCGTATCTGCGCTCGGACGTCTTTTTTTTATCGGATTATGTCGTCGTATATTCGCTCATTTTCGCTGTTATCTGACCATGTCCGTCCATCTTATACAATTTTGTCGGCATGTACCTGCACTTATCCGCTCATATCGGCGCTCGGCCGTCTTTTTTATCGAATTATGTCGGCATGTATCTGCGCTTATTCGCTTACGGTCTTTTTTTTTTTTATCGAATTATGGATACATGTACCTGCCTTATCCGCTCATAAATCTAGCCAAATTAACCGGAAACTCGAATTCACGTATATTTTTGACCGAGGTCCTTTCTAATTAGAATTATAATCCGAACGACTTTCTATTTTAGAGTATCATATTTTACACCGTACGATCTGCAAAGCTAGAAGAATGGTTATCATCTCAAAGTATTAAGAAATCCCTACAGCCCATGGACCATAAAAATTTCGTGGACTTGGATCCAGTTTTCAGTTCGCAAATTAACGAGGACTTCGATATGCAAAGTTGCGGTATGACTAAAAGCATGTTTTTACAAATTTACGGTAACTGGATCAGTTATTGCGTGGAAAAGAGCGAAAAGAATGTTCAATCTGGTACGAATTCAAGTTTGGTGTTGCTGTGTTTTGCATTGAGTCTCTTAGGTAAGCCAAATTGTTTTAATTATAATATGCTTTGTTATCATCCGATCCCGGAATAAATGAATAAACTGACGAATCCTTTACGCCTGTATTGTATATATTTTTTAAATAATAAATATCTATTTATCTATTATCTATTAGTATCTATCTAAATATGGCATTGCACTATGGGGCCCAAACCCCAAAACTCGAACAAGATTAAAAAAAATTTTGTAGCGGAAGTTTCAAGGATTCTGATCTTTGGTTAGAACTAATTTTAAAAAAATGGCGGATCCAATATGGCTGACACCTTTGTTAAAGCTTTTGTATAATTTTACCTATAAAAATGGTTGCCTTTTACATCTGGTTTATTGTTTTCTGAGCTTTCATAACAAAAAAATTCGTTAACGTAATTGCTTTCCCATTTTAAAAAATTTCAAAATTTGGGAATAGCCTTGTATTCGTGCAAAAAATTTATTTTTTTTGCGTATTTTTCCGTATTTTTGCGTTTTATGACGTTTTATATAAATCAATTTCGAGCAAAAAAAAAATTTCGGTCGATCGGTCTGTCCGGGAAATCTTGGGGGCACGATAACTTAACGCTTTAAGCTAGAGACTTGAAATCTGGCATACAGGTTTTACCAAAAAAATGAAGGATTTAAACATTAAACAATTATAACGTAGGTAAAGTAAAAGTACCATAAGTAGTAATAAACGAGGCTTAAATAAACTTTATTTAGATTAAAGTGTTAAAAAATACAGTAGTTCCATCTAGGAAAATAGCTTGGGTACTTGAAACCCTTAATCGCAGACGCTAACAAATAAATTATTGTGATTTTAACAAAATAATAAATTAGGATTATTCCAAATAAAATTATGAAATATTATTTAATCAATGTAAAAAGAATTAAACTATTTTTTCAATTTTAGTATTTAAATTTAAATTTCTTATAAAAATGGTGTCAAATAAGCTATATTTCAGAAACAAAAACTAGTAGGAAACTTTTATTTATGCACAGTTATAGCTTGTAGGGTGTATATTAACTGACATAAATTTTATTCCGATAGCTCCTATAATAACGCAAAAAAAAACGATTGATCTGTTTTAGCTGACACACCCGGTATAGAAAATACGTTAGACTTTGATATCATTCATGCCAATGATAATGAGAATCATTCAGAAGATTTTAAAGAAAACAATGAACGAATAAATATTAAGATTGCTTAAAATATATATTAAAAAGTTTAGATATCATTATTAAGATGAGATTGGGTCAATTTGCTAAAATTAAATTAATCTACAAAATTTATTTTAGAAATATAAATTGTATCTAACTATCCTTTATACTAAATTATTATTATTCTAATTATTATATGTGCTAAAGAACCAACTCTAGAATAATTATTTGTGTCTAAATCCTTAAATATTATATTCTTTAATTTAATATAATTTATAAATTATTTAATAGGTTATATTCGCTAAAAAAAATTAATAACTAAAACAAAACATTTCTATTTATTTGTTATGCTAATATTTTTTGAAACTAATAAAATTTTTATCGATAAATAGTTCTAAATAATTTAATTAAATTTCTAACATCTTTACCATCTATTAAGATTCATATCTAATTTAAAATAAAACTAATTTATATTTTGTGTAAATATAAAATTTTTCTAAATTGATAATTTGCTAAAATCAAGGTCGTTACTTTGCAGGCTATATAAGAATGGGCCACACCACAGAACACACACTAGAAAATTGGCAACCCATTATACAGCTCTGTTATATGTGTTGCCTATATTAAAAATGCAGATAGATGTAATGCTTCGCATTTCATAGCGTACACTCTTTGCAGTAGATATAATACTTATTTTATCTAACCGTTCATAATAAATATATCGTTTATACAACCAATTTAAATTTGTAAACTTTTATTACTTTATAGAAAGTTATAACTATTTGTCAACTATTATTGCTTTACAAATTACCATTTTACGAAAGAGGGGAACGTTCAAGTATTACGTAACGCTCCTGGAAGTTAATTTGGAGTATTAAGCTAATGTTAATGGTATAGGAAAATAGCGTTAACGCTGTAATTACAGGGGGTGGATATGGGTCCAAAATGATAAAAACCCAATTTACGTAAAACGTTTCCGAGGTGAAAATATCGCTTAAATAGCGCTTATATAAACTATAGTTAAACTATAGCTTATTACATTACATGTTTGTTTAACCTCGTACTATTCTACTTAATTAAGCATCCCCTAAGTCCAGGACTTGTGTGGGAACCAGCGGCTTATACTGACTTTCGAACCAGTTGTTAGGGAGTGCCCGCTTCACTTATCGCATTCGCAAAATTTCAATAATTCGACTCACGCTAGTTTGCTAGTTATTTTTTATAACTCCACCCCCAGGGGTGGGGGGTCAATATTTTTAAATATTTGCAGTATTTTCTTCGAAAATCGGTATATAGGGATTTTTAAAGTCGCTAAAACCGAAACTTCGAATAAAAAAATTCTAACTCTACCCACCGAGGGGTGAGGGTAGTTTTCGTGAAAATTGGTATACACCGTGTGTTTGAAATAGCGTCGGAAAAAAAATACACGAATAGCTCATGGTATAACTAACATTTTCCGTGAAAATTAAAAAAATATGTGCAGCAGTTTCAGAATGGGATTTTTTTGAAAAAAATGTACCTTTTAGCCGTACGTCAATGTCACGCTGTGAAATTCTCTAAATTAATGGTGACCTTGTAGCAAATATGTACGAAATCTTCCCAACGTTGCCAGATTCACTCGATGAGAAAAGTTTTTTTAAACTTACCTACCGTAGTAAAATAGGGGCATGTTTTCATGAAGTAAACATATCATTATCACCTAGGTAATAATAATATTTAAGTTATCCGCTGGATGCCATCGAACTATTTCCCCAACCCTTGTTTTTTATCTTAACAAGAAGTTTTCACTGATTTTTTAAATTATCAACCACAGCGATTGAATCACTATAAGATTTATTAAATAATAAAGTAAAAAAATGTACACAACACTTTGAAACACTTTTTTTGCATTAGAATGGTCGGGATAAGTATTAAACTTGAAATATTAAACAAAAATTGTCTAATCACTACAGGAAAATAACGCACAGAAACCACTGCAATGATTTTTAACTATTTATTATTGAAACTACGATTTATTGCAAAAAATACTGGTCAAATTAATTTTCTGAGAATCGAATTAGAAAAGTCGTAGCTCTCTCTCTCTCTCTCACTTCAGATCTGTGGTTTGAGCTGCCAGGGCTATCCAACCAGTCCTCGTCGGTTACACTTAAACGAAATGGACCGTCTGGTTTGTACCATGCCTTTCCGTCTGTTGCAACGAAGTTATCCTCTTGCTGTGAAAAGTCTTCTCTGATGATTTCTTTCTTTTAAAACACAATCACAATATACTTTTTATAGTCACTAAAGTTTAATGTTTGATTTATTAAAAAAAAGTCGTAAACCAAAGCCAGTTTTTATATTTCTACAGTTGGCTACACTTTGTTTGGTATTTTTAGGTTAGATCATTTATTTTTTCGTATTGTTTTGACTGTAGCAAAACTGTTGTTTTCCCTTAAAATTTCTATAATTTTTGGTCGTTAGTCCAAACCACCATGCAACCCGATGGCTGAAATGTAAAATACAAAGCCAAAAATCGAAGAAGAAGAAGAAGAAAACTGTTGTTTACATCCCATCAGGGGGCTATTTTTACGTGCAATGGGAAATTTGAATTTGTGCTGTATAAAATACTGATCAAAATGTAAAGTGAATCGCTCAAAGATTTTCAACAAATTTAAAGTTAAATATCTCCGAATATATATAATAAAAGGTACACATTTTGAATAGATTACATATATTTAGAGTTGCCAAAAACTTTAAACTACTAGTGATATGGTATTTTTTCTACTAAAAAATCTGCAAGTGTGAGTTAAAGTTGTGTGAGTGAAAGTTAACCCGTTAAGTTTCAGCATCTGTTAAAAACAACATCTGTTAAATAGTTTGTAGGTGAAGATTATGAATATGGCAAGTAAATCTTTGGTTATTATTTTAACATTTTTTACGGTACTTTATAATTATTGTTGATAAAATTCTATGATGATTAAAAGACGATAAAAGTTATTTTGTCAAACAGTAAATACGGAATCGACAAAATCTGACAACCTTGCATTTTGCAAATTTGAAGCGCGATGATAAAGCTTACAGATGCGTCGTCTGTAGGCTGGATTTAAGGTTTTCTAAAGATTTTTTTTAGATTTATTTTTCCAATTTTTTTCTTTCTGAATCGATTTTTGGGGTCACAAAGATGATCTGTTTTTTTTTCCGACGCTATTTCAAATACACCGTGTATACCCAGACAACACAAAGATGACTTAAAGAGATCTTAAAGATATCGTAGCTCGTCATTCAAGACGTCTTAAAAACGTCGTATACGGTGTATTTGAAATAGGGTCGGAAATTTTAACAGATGATTCTACATCATAAAGTATGACAAAAAGTTCCTATAAACATATGTCTAAAAATGCGTCATAAGGGAGCTACGCCCCTTTGAAAGTGGCTAAAAAAATCGGTTTTTATTTAATAACTCAGGAACCCTTTGAGATATATCAACGAGGTTTTGCACGTCAACTAATTCTACCAAGTCCCGTTTTTATGTGTTATTTTCGTGTACTTATTTCAACCAGGGGTGTGCGAAACGGGGGGGGCTTATCAGTTTTTTGTCCCAAACTTTTTTCTGTGTAACTTTTTTGCAATTTTATTTTTGAAATATGATTCCTCAGGTCAAAATACATAAAAAAGGTACTCTTGTTGTAATACTGTAGGATTAACCGTTTTCGAGAAAAATTCATTTGAAGGTGAAATTCCACGGTTCGAGGACGAAAAATTAAATACTAAAATGTTGAAAACCAAAATTTTAATGATGCAGAGCGAATGTACATTAAAAACTAAGAAAAAAACCTGATATACAGGTACTTCCAAAAATCAATCCTAATGGAGCTATGGTCTCCTAAATATGCACCATTTTTAAAGGGCTATGGTAGCTTTAAAAGCGTTTTTTGGACCTACATGTATGGAAACTTTTTTTCTTAGTTTTTGATGTAGAATAACATTGCATCATTAAAATTTTGGTTTTCGACATTTTAGTATTTAATTTTTCGTCCTCAAACCGTGAAATTTCACCTTCAAATTAACTTTTCTCGAAAACGGTTAATCCTACAGTATTACAACAAGAGTATCTTTTTTATGTATTTTGACCTGAGGAATCATATTTCAAAAATAAAATGGCAAAAAAGTTAGACAGAAAAAAGTTTGGGACAAAAAATTGATAAGGCCCCCCCGTTTCGCACACCCCTGGTTTAAATAAGTACGTGAAAATGACATACAAAGATGGGCCTTATTAGGATTAATTCACGTGCAAAACCTCGTTAATATATCTCAAAGGGTTCCTGAGCTATTAAATAAAAACCGATTTTTTTAGCCAATTTCCAAGGGGCGTAGCTCCCTTATGACGCATTTTTAGACATGTTTAAAGGAACTTTTTGTCATATTTTATCATGTAGAAACACCTGTTAAAATTTCCGACCCTATTTCAAATACACCCTGTATGCATCTTAACGACGTCGTATGTTACAAAAGGTAACGTCTTTAAGACATATTTTTTAAGACGCCTTGCACAAGCGACTTTACAACATAATACCCCCTCCCATTTACGTTGCTAGGTACGGTCGTATTAATATAATAAAACTATATAAAAAAAAGTTTTTAAACTTAAAACCCTTCTATTGATTACGTATTATGTATAAGTAAAAAGTAAAAAACAAGATATACCGATTTACAAAAACGAATTTTTTAAAAGAAGGGTTTTGGAATTTGTGATTTCTTTATTTTTGCCAACATTTCCAAAACCCTTCTTTTAAAAAATTCTTTTTTTTTAATTGGTATATCTTGTTTTCTACTTTTTAGTTATACATAATACGTAATCAATAGAAGGGTTTTAAGTTTAAAAACTTGTTTTTTATATAGTTTTATTTTCAAGTTTTTAGTTATAATTTATTAATGTGTGAAGCAACCCGGGAGTGATATTTATAAATATTTAAATGGGGTGATGGGGGGGTTGACGGTTTTTATAGTTATACATAATACGTAATCAATAGAAGGGTTTTAAGTTTAAAAACTTGTTTTTTATAGTTTTATTTTCAAGTTTTTAGTTATAATTTATTAATGTGTGAAGCAACCCGGGAGTGATATTTATAAATATTTAAATGGAGTGATGGGGAGGTTGACGGTTTTTTTTTTAATTGAATGTATTTTATTATCACGGAATAAGTACGTAACCCAATTTTAGTTGTAAATTAAGTCACGTGGATAAAAAAGTGTTTTTCATATTGTAGAAGTGGGGGTGGGGGTAAATTTTATATCATTGTATTGTTAGGAGAGCTAAATATGTTTACAAAATTTCAGCTCTTTAAGTTTATTCTAAGTAGGTAAAACAGAGAGGGCCCTCCAGAGTTAACTTAGCCGCATGGGGTGATGGGGGGGTTGACGGTTGTTTTTTTTATAGTAAAATTTTATTATTATGGGATGAGTACGTAACTCAATTTTAATTTTAAGTTAACTCACGTGGATAAATAAAAGGTTTTTGATATTTTAGGGGTGGGGGGTAAATTTTATATTAAATTATTTTTTGAGGGTAGATAAGCATGTGTATCAAATTTCAGCTTTCTAAATTTATTATAAGTAGGTATAACAGAGAGCTAAATATGTTTACAAAATTTCAGCTCTTTAAGTTTATTCTAAGTAGGTAAAACAGAGAGGGCCCTCCAGAGTTAACTTAGCCGCATGGGGGGTGATGGGGGGGTTGACGGTTGTTTTTTTTATAGTAAAATTTTATTATTATGTATGGAAACTTTTTTTCTTAGTTTTTGATGTAGAATAACATTGCATCATTAAAATTTTGGTTTTCGACATTTTAGTATTTAATTTTTCGTCCTCAAACCGTGAAATTTCACCTTCAAATTAACTTTTCTCGAAAACGGTTAATCCTACAGTATTACAACAAGAGTATCTTTTTTATGTATTTTGACCTGAGGAATCATATTTCAAAAATAAAATGGCAAAAAAGTTACACAGAAAAAAGTTTGGGACAAAAAATTGATAAGGCCCCCCCGTTTCGCACACCCCTGGTTTAAATAAGTACGTGAAAATGACATACAAAGATGGGCCTTATTAGGATTAATTCACGTGCAAAACCTCGTTAATATATCTCAAAGGGTTCCTGAGCTATTAAATAAAAACCGATTTTTTTAGCCAATTTCCAAGGGGCGTAGCTCCCTTATGACGCATTTTTAGACATGTTTAAAGGAACTTTTTGTCATATTTTATCATGTAGAAACACCTGTTAAAATTTCCGACCCTATTTCAAATACACCCTGTATGCATCTTAACGACGTCGTATGTTACAAAAGGTAACGTCTTTAAGACATATTTTTTAAGACGCCTTGCACAAGCGACTTTACAACATAATACCCCCTCCCATTTACGTTGCTAGGTACGGTCGTATTAATATAATAAAACTATATAAAAAAAAGTTTTTAAACTTAAAACCCTTCTATTGATTACGTATTATGTATAACTAAAAAGTAAAAAACAAGATATACCGATTTACAAAAACGAATTTTTTAAAAGAAGGGTTTTGGAATTTGTGATTTCTTTATTTTTGCCAACATTTCCAAAACCCTTCTTTTAAAAAATTCTTTTTTTTAAATTGGTATATCTTGTTTTCTACTTTTTAGTTATACATAATACGTAATCAATAGAAGGGTTTTAAGTTTAAAAACTTGTTTTTTATATAGTTTTATTTTCAAGTTTTTAGTTATAATTTATTAATGTGTGAAGCAACCCGGGAGTGATATTTATAAATATTTAAATGGGGTGATGGGGGGGTTGACGGTTTTTATAGTTATACATAATACGTAATCAATAGAAGGGTTTTAAGTTTAAAAACTTGTTTTTTATAGTTTTATTTTCAAGTTTTTAGTTATAATTTATTAATGTGTGAAGCAACCCGGGAGTGATATTTATAAATATTTAAATGGAGTGATGGGGAGGTTGACGGTTTTTTTTTTAATTGAATGTATTTTATTATCACGGAATAAGTACGTAACCCAATTTTAGTTGTAAATTAAGTCACGTGGATAAAAAAGGGTTTTTCATATTGTAGAAGTGGGGGTGGGGGTAAATTTTATATCATTGTATTGTTAGGAGAGCTAAATATGTTTACAAAATTTCAGCTCTTTAAGTTTATTCTAAGTAGGTAAAACAGAGAGGGCCCTCCAGAGTTAACTTAGCCGCATGGGGGTGATGGGGGGGTTGACGGTTGTTTTTTTTATAGTAAAATTTTATTATTATGGGATGAGTACGTAACTCAATTTTAATTTTAAGTTAACTCACGTGGATAAATAAAAGGTTTTTGATATTTTAGGGGTGGGGGGTAAATTTTATATTAAATTATTTTTTGAGGGTAGATAAGCATGTGTATCAAATTTCAGCTTTCTAAATTTATTATAAGTAGGTATAACAGAGAGCTAAATATGTTTACAAAATTTCAGCTCTTTAAGTTTATTCTAAGTAGGTAAAACAGAGAGGGCCCTCCAGAGTTAACTTAGCCGCATGGGGGGTGATGGGGGGGTTGACGGTTGTTTTTTTTATAGTAAAATTTTATTATTATGGGATGAGTACGTAACTCAATTTTAATTTTAAATTAACTCACGTGGATAAAAAAAAGGTTTTTGATATTTTAGGGGTGGAGGGAAAATTTTATATTAAATTATTTTGTTAGGGCAGATAAGCATGTATACCAAATTTCAGATCTTTAAGTCTATTCTAAGTGGGTGAAAAAGCATTTGGCAAATTTGAGGACAAATATACCTACATATATACCTATATAATATATATGGAAGTAAAGTGAATACAAGGGTTTTAAAAAGCGCAATAAGAATTAGAATGAGAGGTAATTTGTTTGTCAGAAAAAGATGTGAATTATTTTTTTAATTTATTTTTTTTATTTTTTTTTTTCATTTTTTTTTTTAATTTCTTCTGCATACTTATACACAAAATTTCTTGCATAAATAACTGACAAGACATTGATAAACTTTGTATAGGCTATTTAGGGTCCGAAATTTTAAAGGGGTGGATTAATCGTTTTCAAGAAAAAATCATTTAAATGTGAAATTTCACAGTTCTAGGACGAACAATTAAATACTAAAATGTTGAAAAATGAAATACTAAAATGTTGAAAACCAAAATTTCAATGATGCAGGGTGAATGTAGAGTGGGTCAAAAAACAAAAAAGTTTTCGGATTAAGATCTAATAGCAAAAAAAAGTTAGTAAAAAAAAAATTGGTCAAAATTCATTGAATAACTTAGGAGCTCAAAGAGCACAAAGCTTTTATTTTTCTCTTAAAACGTACAACTTTTCAACACGATAACTTGATAAGGATAAGACAAAGACTTAAAAATTGAAACACAGGTTTGAAAACTCAGAAAAAATTTTTTTTTTGAAAAATGTTGATGTCCCATAAATGGGACAAAATGTTTATATTCATTTTTTGTGTAAATATTACCGTTTTCGAGATATTTAATAAAATAAATAAATAAACATAGGAAAAAAATAAAATGTTATTTTATTAGTTACGTAACAAATTTTAGTTATAAATAATAATGGAAAATAATAGACCAAAAGATGGCGCAAGGCTTCAAGAGTCTTTACCTAAAAAAATAATATACACTGTAATTAGCATTTTTGAAATATAGCGAAATTTGGCAAAAAGAAAGCAAAATCTAGTAAATATTTAAAACAACAAGTGCGTAAATTAAGCCTGGAACTACCCGATTAACTTTTCAGTTACAAGTAAAAAAAAAACGCTCGGACATGTCGATTTTTATTTTGAAAATTTTGGTGTAAAAAAAGTTTTTAAAATTTTCACTCCCTTGCACCATCCCATCACAGCTTTTTTTTTTCAAATAACAACCTATCCCTTACAATAAAATACAATACAATATAAGTGGGGTTGTGAGGCATGGTACTGCCTTTCAAATCACTGCGACCAATGAGATCTATTGTGATTTAGTCCACATCAAACTTTAGGCTTTTAAAGAAGCCTAAGAGATTTTTGGGGGCTACTTGGGATAAATCTGCAGGTCTTGGGTATACCTGTTCTAGATATTGTATCCTTTTGCGAGCAATGGCTTCGCAGAAGCACATAATGTGTTCGGCCGTTTCTGAGCATAGACGGCAAATGTCGATTTCAGACTTTCCCATTTTTTTAAGATGATATCTTTCTAATGGTGTACGATAAAGCCTAATTTGACAAAGGCTTATAAAAAAATGGGTGGCTATTTGGAAAAAAAATCGAATGGGTGGGTGCAAGGCGGTAAAAATTTTCATAACTTTTTTTATACCTAAATTTTCAAAATTAAAAATAAAAATCAACCTGTCCGAGCGTTTAAAAAAAAGTTAATCAGGTGATTCCAGACTTAATTTACGTAATTTAGTGTTTTAAATATTTACTAGATTTTGCTTTCTTTTTGCTAAATTTCGCTATATTTCAAAAATGGTAATTATAGTATACATTATTTTTTTTAGGTGTAGACCTTTAAACCCTTGCGGTATCTTTTTATTATTTTCCATTATTATTAATAAATAAAATTTGGTTCGTAACCAATAAAATAACTTTAAGCTTGGTTTGGTAACCCAACAATAATATTAGATAGTAGATGGCTGGATTAGGGTTATTTATAATAAAAAACGTTTTTTTACTAAAACTGCCGACGTTTCGTTGGCTTTATTCCAACTTCTTCAAAAGGCACACTACAAGAAATGTAACAATTATGTTATAACTTTTTAATTTAATTTTAATTCAAAGATTCAGAAAGAAAACAATATAAAAATAAAAATTGGTTAATAAAATTGGTTAATAAAATAATAAAATAATAAAATATGATTTTTTTAAATATGTAATAAAAAAATGTTTAAAATTGTTTTGCAGACAAAAAAGGCATTGATTAATTATATTAAACTATGCATTATAATCTAAACATAGAAATAAAAACATTTAAAATACGGTTTAATTTAATAAAACCTCGTATAAGAACAAATATTTATATTAACGTGGAATTATCATCAGTATAAGCAATAAAAAGGTAAAAAATATGGTACTTACAGTAAGTTACGTTTTCTTCGTTAAAATTTAACAATTAAGGATTGAAATAATAAATATATAATGCATATGTGAAGTTAGCTGGATTGGTAAAAACTAAGTTAAAAAATCCCTAAATCCAGATTTTTTTTGACGGTATGTTATGAAGTGTCAAATAGAATGTGATTATTTTGAATTTTCCGTTGTAAATTGTATTTGTGCTGGTTAAACTTATACGGATTTATATTAATTATTCAGATAATGGTATTTAAGTGTTTTGTTTGTATTTGTAAAGGAAAAACAGCTTTAAAAATACTAAGTTTCTGACATAAAACGGAAAACTTGGACTGCATCTTGACAATAATTTCTTTTTTTTTTGATTATGTGGAAAGACTTTTGTAAATAAAAAGGTAAGTTTTTCTGGCTTTTATAATGGAAAGATTGTTGCATAATTTTAATCTTTTAGGTTAACTGCAGATTTAAAAAAGATACTTTTAAGTGTCATTCGTATCTCTTCAGCCTTTTTGTGCTGGTTAAATTTACCATAGAAGTTAATAATTTAAAATATACCGATATTTTAATGGAAATAATGAACAAAACCACCTTGGCTGCGCTACTCATGTAGTGTCATTATGTATAAGTCCAGTAATGGTTCAGGCAAGGTGTCCTTTAAGGATGAAGACTATCAAGAAGAAAATACTATTATTACAGTGAAAAATTAGTGCAAAACTGTTCCTGAAATGAATATTTATGAGCTAGAGAGTCTACATGAAAAGCCGACTAGCGTGAGTTCGATTCTCACTGGCGCTGATTTGCCTTTTTCAGTTAATTAATAATTGAAATAGGTGAAGTGGACATTCCCTATTATTAAAGTGAAAAATTAGTGCAAAACTGTTCATGAAATGAATATTTATGAGCTAGGGAGTCTACATGAAAAGCCGACTAGCGTGAGTTCGATTCTCACTGGCGCTGATTTGCCTTTTTCAGTTAATTAATAATTGAAATAGGTGAAGTGGACATTCCCTATAAACTGGTTCAAAAATCAGTTAAAGCTGGTGGTTCCATTTACCACTAGCCCACACCAGTCCTGGACTCAGGGGCTGCTTAATTAAGTAGAATAGTATGAGGTTAAACAAACATGTATGTACTTAGGTATAATGTTGGAGATAATATCATCTCTATTTTGTTTTTAAATATACCTATTATGCCATTCATTATACATTAATAATGTACTTTAAATTAACATTATACACACTATTTTCTTTTAAATATTCTTCAATTTATACATATATTTTTTTGTTTTGTAAGTACAAAGACTATAACAGTGTTGTAATAATAAATCATATATTCAAGTTTAAGCAAATAAAAACAATGTATATTTATTTATTTGTACACAATACTACATAATGTATATTAGCTATAGCAAACAGAAACAATCTAAAATCCTTTTTTTGCACAGAAATTCCCTAAAATATTGAATTGGTAGTAGAAATGGGATATACGAGCCCAAAAAAGTAAACTTTAATTATATGCTTTTCGTTATTGCTTATAATTTGGGTATTTTTTAAGAGAGATTTATTAACTTTTTTATTTTCCCAAGCTTTGGAGTTCTATAGTTATAATGCCATGCTCAAAATCCAGTGTCGGACTAAGGGGGCCCCGGGGCGGTCAGGGGCGATAACAACTCAAAAAGCAGACCATTTTCTCACTTTTTTACGTGTTTTCTTAGTATTTTATCATGGTTAAAAATGTATTTTTGTGTTAAATTTCTACAAAGCTGTACAAGTTATATGTTAGACCTATTCTAGAATATGCCGAAAGTGTCTGGAACCCTTACTATGCAAAAGATATAGATCTTCTCGAGGGAGTACAAAGAAGGGCGACTAAAATTCCACCAGAATTAAAACATTTGCCGTACTTAGAACGCCTTTCTCATATGAAACTACCCACTCTGGAAGCAAGACGATCTCGTGGAGACCTTATCCAAACCCATAAGATACTCAGCAGCTACTACTCAGTCGAACTTAGCATATTCCAGCTTAATAACAATACCAACTTGCGAGGTCATAGCAAAAAACTTTATAAAGAAAGGTGCTCCAAATTACCCAGAAAATTTTTTATTGTTAGCAGGGTCGTTTACCAGTGGAATGCTTTGAGTGAAGACACAGTGGGGGCAATGTCTCTTTATCAGTTTAAGAACAGAATGGATAGGGATTTGGACAGGGTCAGAAGACAATGGGTACACATTCCTTCCTAGTTTTATCTGTGATAGTTATATTTTTATCTCGTTTTTGTGATTTTATTTTTAATTTTTTAATATTTTATTTTTTAATATTTAATGTTTCATATTTATTTTTCTTTTTTCTTTTTTTACATTTGTTTTTATATTTATTTTTTAGAATTTCATATTCACTTTATTTATTTATATACTTGATATAGGTACAGTTTCATCGGCTATGCCGCTCACTGTTTGTAATAATAATAATAATAATAATTAAATTTAGTATCAGCTTTTGACTGAACTTGACAAAAAATTGAAGGCATAACAATGTTATGATAACATGCTTTA
>CAUEHQ010000398.1:0-16275 GCA_958510825.1 Brachypterus glaber
CAGAAGCGGTGTGGTTATTACCAAGTAATAGCCACGGTACTCAGACCTGAGATCCATTGTGCATGCCGCAGTCATCTAGATGACACATCATTTGTTTAGGATGATATTCCATGGGGGCAGGCACCTAAAAAGGCGATGATCTGCCCCAATGAAAGTTCGACTAAATCGCTAGGTTGCACTGATGGTAACCCTAAAAATCTCAGTCTTTTTTGTGAGAAGACAGGACATTCAAGCCTATTCACATGTACCATTGAGATTGAAATGTGTGGCAATATTGACGAAAATTGCAAGGTCATTTACGTCAACTGTATTAAAATTGCATGGTATTGTAATTTTTGTCAATATTGAATAGATTTCAATGGTACATGTGAATAGGCCTGATTGTCCCAAAATGTGGGATGCAGTTTCTTTATCATAGTCGCAGAATCTACAGCGTTTGCTTTGGACAATTTTCATTTTATAAAGAAGATTGTTGAAAGTACCATGACCAGTTAGAAAACTGGTAATAGTTCTGAGTTTTTTCTTATTTAATTGAATAAGTGTTTTTGCATTGGAAAATGAGGGCTCTTTGATAAGAAATTTTGCTTAAACCTGTTGGGAAGCCCAGTGTTGGATAAAAAGAGCATGCTCCTATGCTCTTTTTTCCTTTTATTGTGGAACGATTCAAATTTAGTTAGTAAAGTTTTGTTTTCTTTGGAGAAAAAAAAGTCGCAGAAACACGGTAAATTCAAACAGACGGTCGGCTAAATTAACTCTGTCATTCTGGACAAATATTTCCTCTGCTCAAAGTGTAAAATTTAAATTTTGTGTTAGTTTATTTAAAAACGTCTTCTACGGCACTTTACACTGTTAAAAAAATGTGTTATAGTAAAAGAGCAGGTGACCATTTGAATCGGTCAGATTAAGAACAATACTAGTCCAAAATTAGCCAATGAGATAAGCTAGCCAATGCATTGCAAAATTTGTAGCTTTATGCATTCTGCTTACGACGCTACGCACTGCACGGAAAGAAATTAGTGGGCTCTGCGCTATACATTATAAGATATTTGGTATCAGTGGCAAATTATAGTGATTTAAGCTATAGATTATAAGGGACACAATAACTAATAATGTTAAAAATAAATTGGAAACGATTATATATATTACAGACACGATTATATTTATTACAGGCACTATTATAAATTTACAGAAATTTTATTATATTATAAAAATTATTAGCACGGACAATAATTAAATCTATTTAAGCTATAAATGCCATACTATTTGTTATATTTTATTATTCACTAAACAATTAAAGTATTTCATATAAATTTTTACACTGACTGCCATAATTGTAAGAGAAAGCCTTGTATTTATATAATAAGGGATTATAATTTGCTTGGTATGTGTGTTATAGCGCTCCTAGCTATAATTTTTTTTTCCGTGTGTAAATGAGAATATGGTAATTTCATAGAAAAGAAAGTGGTAAATTTAAATCAGTACTGTAAATTCGTTGTTATCTGTAAAAATGTGAATTTTTACCTGTGATTTCACAGTAATTTAAGCAGCGAATTTAATGAGTATTTCAAGCAGTATTACGTGCTCTTGTAATTTTCGGGACTGCACGGAAAAAAAAAATTATAGCTAGGAGCGCTATAACACACATACCAAGTAAATTATAATCGCTTATTATATAAATACAAGGCTTTCTCTTACAATTATGGCAGTCAGTGTAAAAATTTATATGAAATACTTTAATTGTTTAGTAAATAATAAAATATAACAAATAGTATGGCATTTATAGCTTAAATAGATTTAATTATTGTCCGTGCTAATAATTTTTATAATATAATAAAATTTCTGTAAATTTATAATAGTGCCTGTAATAAATATAATCGTGTCTGTAATATATATATAATCGTTTCCAATTTATTTTTAACATTATTAGTTATTGTGTCCCTTTTAATCTATAGCTTAAATCACTATAATTTGCCACTGTTACCAAATATCTTATAATGTATAGCGCAGAGCCCACTAATTTCTTTCCGTGTGTCTGTAAAAGTGCCGGGTTTTTGGACCAGCAAAATTATTGTACCGCACTGTAAATGAAATGGTAATTTCACAGCAAGTAAAGCAGGTAATATGTTACCAGCAAAGAAAGTGGTAAATTTAAATCAGTACTGTAAATTCACTATTATTTGTAAAAATGTGAATATTTATTTTAGTAATTTTACTGCTATCTTCTGTAGAATGTAAGCAATAATACAGAAATAATTTGTATACACAAGTGTTAGTAGTGAAAGCTTTATCAATTCTTCTTTTTTTTTTCATATCAAAACATTATGGAAAGATAAAGCAAGTTAACAAAACAAATTATAAATATAAAATACTGTGTTTGGGAAGGAACAGGAGGGTTAAGTGAACCCAAGAAATTACCAGGTAGGTCTAAATTTATCTCACCTTATTATGCTTTTTATTATAAAAAACTACAAATTAACACAAATTCTGATAACAATTGTACAAAATACTTGAAACGAAAAGTATTTATTGGTTTGGTTCGTAGAAAATAATTGATTTATAGGGTAAAGAATATTAGTTATTTATGGTACTAGTGGGTAAAGTAAGATATTGCCCAATAGAAAATTAACCAAGCAGGTTAATTGTCGAGAGGGCAATATCGGTTTACCCATGATTGGCATACAAGGTTTTATCCAATAAATAGCTTAGGAATTCATATTTTTATTAAAACTTTTAATGACATTTACAAGAAAATAATTTGACAAGTGACAGTTGAGTGGGTAAAATAAATAATTATCCACTCAATAAAGTAAAAGCCACGCGGGGGTTATTATTGAGTTTATCTATTTAAAATAAAGCTGTTAATTGTCTTATTATCTATATGTATTGGATAAAAAAGTTTATGTTGACTATCAACAGTTGACAAAACAGCCAAATGCTTCAGTGTAAATCGTACTGACACATTAAATGGCACCAAATTTTGGCGCCAAATTTAAAAATATATAGCATTATGCTATAATATTATTTGGAAATACTATAACACTGGTTAAGTTCTATAATAAAATTATAGCGCTGCGGGAATTAACTTCTTTTTAAAACAGTATAATACTTGAATAATTCAAGTACTGAATGATAAAAGTAAAAATGTCTTTGCAAAGAGAATTATTATTTTATGAGATTAAGTATAAATTTTTTAACGAACTCGTTATTAATAATAAAGCGGAAAGGTAAAAAAAGATAACACTGGCCCACAAAAAAAAATCAATTACTATAAACCCAACGAACTAACAACTCTTCTCTCTAGAATACGCATACCGTTAATATAAAGTATCGCCAACATCTCGGTTTTTTTTATAAACAAATAGTAGGTATATTCAGGCCTGAACAATAACAATTACCAGTAATGTACCAAATGTATATGTTGGCTACGTTTTTTCAGTTTTTTCAAATAAAATGCATATTCTAGAGAGAAAAGTTATTAGTTCGTTGTATAAACCAGACTTAATTCTTCTTACGTATTTTTAGGTGCTGAAAACGAGACTATAAAAAAAGATCACTGACCCCCAAAGTACCTCGATTCTTTTTTATCTAAAGGTGGTTTCAGTCAGAATGGCTACAGTTTTTGAGATATTGGCCAAAAGCTTGTAAAGTCCAAACTCCCAAAAATCAAGTTTAGGTGCTAGATCACTTTAAAAATATCAAAAAACGCGTTGTACTGGTCTTATGGAAAAGTCGTTTAGGTCCGATTTTTTGATATAATATGTACTAGTTCTCGGCTTTTCGATCAAAAGTGTCTTTGGGCACAACTCTATGAAATCAATACAGATAGAGAACTTTGAAGACCTCGTTCAGTGTTATTTTATTCACTTTTTGGGGTCAGCGAACATTTTTACTGTCAAATTTGTTTTCAGCATACAAAAATACGTAAGTCTGGTTAAGAGTAATTCAGGGCCGTGCGCAGGATTTGCTCGTGGGGGGGGGGGTTTATCAAATTCTACAATTTTAAATAAAAGAACATTAGAAAGCCCTAGCGTCGCAGGCGAAATTTTTACAAATTTAATGGTCTATTTTAATTTTAAAATTTAAATTTAAAAGTTTACAAAAATGCAGGAAAGTTTAGCGCCGCAGGCGAAACTTTTTCTAATTTCACGCATAAGTTCTACAATCGTAAATAGAGAAAAACGTAAGAAAGCCCTAGTGCCACACTAACAGGAGTGTTCTGGTACTTGGACTAAAAACTTTTTAAAAATCTAAATCTAAACATGTATAAATGTATCTTGTTTTCTTCTTTTTAGTTATATACGACATTCAAGTAATACAAGGGTTTAAAGTTAAAAAAAATTATAATTTTCTTTAATATGATATTTCATTTGTAAAAAAGGGATTTTTGTTTTACTGAGAATACAATTTATATATATGTAGTATGCTGTACTGATAAGTGAAAATACCTTACCCCTACGATGGTTTTTTTTACCCCTCTTTTCTATAATCTAAAATCGTGCTTATTGTTTGCTTTTTAATTTAAAAATATAATTTATTTGTGGATTAATACGTTATAATTAAGTAGTATGTGTATTAAGTATAAATTATATTCTCTTCCTAAATATCAATTCGTGATACTAGGTTAGGTACCGGTGCTTTTTTTTCAAATTTTACGAATATTAATCCCAATTTTTGGAAAATGCAACTCCTGCTAAAGCAGGCGTTGCATTTTCGTCATTGGGATTAATATTCGTAAAATTTATGTAAAAAACCACCGATACCTAACCTAGTATCACTTATGATATTACCCCTGAAAATACTTTTAAAAGCATCTTAAATCCTTGCCATTAAAAAATATTTATATTTAATATTGATCTTGTAGCGCAAAAATAAAATACTTTATCGTCAACCCTTTTAATAATTTATGAAACAAGATCTCTTTATCTGCTCCTTTGGGATTTGTAAGAGGGTAAAACATAAAGAAAAGCTGTCCGGCAGAAATTACCTAAATTTATACTGCCTTACTAGTAAAAATAGTCATATCTACCATACATCTCCCCTAAAAAAAAACTTTAAATGAAAACTTTGTCAAAAATGTTTGAAAGTACATACATAATTGCGCGGTAATTTCAGCGGTAAATTACCCGCTAAAAAAATAAGTTATACTGGACCGGTGATAATGGATCAGTATAACTAGTAGAATATAAAATTTTAATTAACATTGCTTGAAAAAGCAAAATAAAAAAAAACCCTTAAAAAAATTCTGCGATTCTATTCTGTTTTTTTATTTCTCGAAAAAGTGTTATGTGATTTTTTTTGTTGAAAAATTTAAATCGATCCAATTTTTCACATTAGTTTTAACAAAAAATATTAACAGACTAAAAGATACAGGACTGTGCAAAATATATATATATATATATATATATATATATATATATATATATATATATATATATATATATACTATTTTATTTATTTTTTAAGTTAAAGTTTAATTTTTTTAGAGAAATGTTTAAAAAATTTAAAAAATATACAATTGAATGGAGTATTTTATAAGATTTAAAATGATGTATCACGCGACCCCTTTTCCATTTAAAAAATGTCCCCCCAAGCCCCCCTGCCCACATTTTAAGAGCTAAAAGTATCAAATATATGCTAAAAGATAGTTTAACTTGTCTTATTTAAGAGTTCTAAATTTGAAGTCGATATCTCAACTCGTTCAAAAGTTAAGAGGGGGTGGGAGACTTTTGGACCGCTCTGTAGAATGCCAAGCATTACATATCTTCACAGCTTGTTTAGAATTCAGGCTAGGTTCCTAGGGAGTCCAATTTAAAATGTCATGTTTTCAATTTTTATTTTTAATGTTTTTTAATTCCCCTGAGTTGACAATAAAAAACGTTGGAGTATAGTGTTTTCATTCCTTTAAATATTGCTATTGTTCTATTAAGAAGATTTTATATTTTATTTTAATTACATAAAGAACGAGACAAAAACAAAAAAAAATACATAATTAAGGTTTCTGGAAATTCTGGAAGTAAACTGCAACTTCACATGTATGGCAACAGTATAATTAGGGATAAAAAACGTACAGTAAAATGCACTTAAGTTTAAGTAGCACTTAATACAATGCAAAATGAGGAAAAAGGAACATTTAAGGACTCAATTTTGTTACTTTGTTTTGGGGTGGGTTAAAAACTAAGTTATTTTAAATTTTATAAGAGAATAATAGTTATTTACGTTACACGAAAAATAATTACCCATATGTAGCCCTATAGGGTGTTTCAGAAAAAAAAAATCTTAATGTTTAGAGAAAAAAAAGCTGTTAGGATTATAATTATAAACATTTTATTATAAGAAAACATGACTTTTTTATAAAACTGTAAAAAAAAAGTCCAAACGTGACTAAAACTAAAAAACCCCACTTATTTAAACTTTCTAGAGGCACGGAAAAAGGTAATTGATTAACCTCAACTTTTACAGGAAAGCTTTTTTAATAAAAAGGATTAAAATTCAGGTGTAGCCCCTAAATATTTCGAAATTAATATTCTGAAACACCTTAGTAGAACTATTTCCTTAATATCTTTTAAATGTTGTAACAAAAATACTTAAAGTTAAGCATTTGCTTTACTTATTCATGTATCACAACAGAAACTAAATATGAAATCATGAATTCAATTAATTTAAAAGATATTAAGTAAAATATTCAGCAACCTACCATTATATCACATTGCGGATTAACATGCTATTAAAAAACACTGTCCAAATGGTTAATAAAAATAAAAATTTCAAAAAAACTAATATAATTGCATTTTTTAGCAAACAATTAAAAAATTAACAAAATTAACAAGATGGCGGGGGTGACTTTTGGACCACATATATGTATAACTGCATTTTGACAAACAAGGCACATTTTCTGCTGAATTCACGTATTATTATTAGGGTGGAAAGAAAATTAAAAAGTTCAAATAAAATATTTATCTTTCAGATTTTAACTTTTACCTGCTAGTTAAATCCTGATTTTGTAATAAAAAAATAAAATTTGTTATTGCTATTTTTATGTTTTTCGAGTTTTATAGTTTTTATCGAGGTTTTTATATGAAAAAGCTGATTTTCGCAAAAAAATATAGGTCTGTAGTTTTCTCCACCACTATAACTCGAGAAGGCTTTGGGGTAAGGACTTCATATTTGGACCACACGTTCCTGATATAAAGTTTTTGGCTGTGATGTCCTTAAAAAACTTTTTTCCCTTTTCGAAAACAAAATATATAATCTTTTATTTTAAAAACGCTGCTATCGACAAATTGACATTGGCCCTTTTAGAAGCAAGCCACATACATATTTTTTGAAAATATCTTTTTAAAAATATTTATTTGAAAAAAAAAAAAATTTATTTATTTTTTGGGTTTTTGAAAAAAAATATATAGTTTTTGTAAAGAATATAGGTGAAAAAAATCTATTATCGGCAGCATTTTTTGATCCGCCCTAATCTACGTGTGTTGTGATTTATTACGTTTCGCCCCAGGGGAGAGGTTAAGTCCCTTTCCATTTCTTGTTGTCAAGATATTTTATTGCCACTGTTTTATACTGCAAACGCTATTCTAAGTGATTTTCAGTTGCTTTTTTTTTGTTTTTATGTTTTTGTTTCAGATGCATTTCCTTTCGACGGCTATTAATTCCGGTTCGTCTTTTTAGGGGCTATTATTTTCAATAAACTGTTAATTTATTTTAGAAAACCAAATAAATCACTTTGATTTTAAATTGTTTTCTATCACACTGTTATTATAAATGTTCGGTATTAACTTGAGTAAGGGGCTGTCCATATATTACGTAACGCAATTTTTCAAAAAAATTGACCCCCTCCCTTCCCCTGTGTAACAAACTGTCACATTTACCAACACCCCCCTCCCCCCTGTGTAACGCGTAACAATATAAAAATTTGTATTTTTTTTTCTAACATATCTTGATACAGAATTCCGTATAATGCAAGACGGTAAAAAGACAATGTAAAAATGATACATATTTATTATAATAATACATATAGCACTTAATGTACTCAAACGAAAAAATCACTCAAACTTTATATATTCATAAATATTCATAATCAATATCACACAGGGAAAAAATACTAGGTACCTCTTTTTATATAACTCGTATATTGTATATGCACAGGTACATAAAATAGTACACACATTGGTGTTCTTTGAGTACACATACCGCGCGAAAATGTATTATCGCCGATGATTCATCGGCAAGATCACGCAAGAACAGGGCCGTAAGATTTTTTTTTAATATCAATGTCAACAGTTTTTTTACTGATTACAATATTATTTAAATATGCATAGTTTCGTCAATTTTTGTGTGAAAAGGGGAATTATGGGCCACTAAATAGTAATTTATGTTGAAATAAAAATACATCTGCCAAGCTTAGGAAATAAACATTAAATTTATTAAATTCCGTTAGGTAACGTTTACCTAGACCCCCCCCTCCCCCCTGTCACAAACTGTAACAATTTCTCTGACCCCCTTCCCCCCCTAGGCGCGTTACGTAATATATGGACAGCCCATAAATAAAAATACTGATGTTAAAAAAATGCTCCCTATACACGGCATTCCTGAAGGAATAATGAGATGAAGTAGCTTTACAGAAAAATCTGATTATGGATCATGGTAGCAGAAGGTCTACACATTACAGAACCATTTACAGCTAAATCCAGAAAACTTGTTTTTGGTAAATAATGTTAAATAATCTTCTGTAGAATCTTTGACAATAAATTGTATATTTTGTTAAACGATTTCGATAGTATTTTTTTACCTGATTCCGAATATCTTTAAAGTAAATTGCTATATTTTTCCGTTTTCGAGAAAAATGCTCTTGAAAATATTTTTTTCCGTTTTTCAAGTGCTTGCAGAAAAGTTAAAATAGTACCTGAAAGCTTTTATCGAGTCTTCAATTAGAGCGGGGTTCTTACTCTTTCAAATCGTATAAGAAAAACTTAACACAATGTTAGTGGTAAATTTGATAACAAACAACAACAATGATCCCAGCCAAGAACTTTGTTGATATCGTAAGCGTCAAATAATTTTGGGACAATTTTTGGGACATAATTTTGGCACACTTTTTGGGCTTTTTGTAATGGTTCCAGCCCCCTAGTCTAAAACATATTAATGTCAAAATAATTTAATTCTCTTTAACTCCAACAGTTTTTACAAAACACAAATCCAGCCTTTAAATTTGAATAAGAAACGATAGAAGGATTAGTTTTTACGGAATTCATCTTTTTTTTTGCATAAAAAACGTCTAATAACGTAAAAAAAATATTTATTTTATTTATTTGTTTATTTATATAGGCCAAAGTCGGTGCTCCCTAGAATTTTGACCAAGCCCTCTAAATTTGACACGCCTCCTACCTAGAGATGTCAAAAAAATAGATTTTAACCAGTCACATTTTTTTTTGGCTACCATGTGAATATGTTGAAACATTTAAAAATTGAGCACAAACTGACCTTTAGCAAACATGTTTGTTGATTTTTATGTGTGTATATGGTATTTTTTAATGTAAAAATGTATATTACGCATAATACAATGTAAATTTATGTATCATTATCACATAATTATGTAGTTTTTTTGAAATATATCATATAACATTGAATACGTACTTCTCTTTTGTTCATTGTATGTAATGTATACATTTTACTTTTTTCTGGTGTTCTATTATCCGCTGTCATTAATTCGTCACAATAAATCTGTTAATTACATTATTTCGAACATGGATGTAAATTTATCTTGATCATGGCCTATTGAATGTTTAAGTGTATTTTGGTGTTTTCATTTTTCTCTACCTATCTAAATATTGTCGGAGAAATTTGGAGCCCGCCAGCTGTGTTATTATCATCAGTAGTCGGCGAATTTCCAGTACTCGCATAGGCGCACTGTGTTTCGTCAAATACAAAAAATAAAGGTCACAGGATAATTCCCTAATTAGGTAGCCTGGTTTAAAGGTAAGTGATAAGCAAAGCATTGCGGTCAATTTCGTAACAGTTGCAGTTTTGCCACAGTTTCGATAACATCTCTCAAAATTTTTAGCGAAAGTGAAAAGTGTCTTAGTGATGGAATCTTTTATTCAAGGTATGTTTGTATATTTATGTAAAAAAATACAGTTTTTGTTGGGTAGTTGTACTTAAAATATGGAACTGAAAATACTGTTACAGGGGGACATGAGGGGCAACTTTTTTAAATATAAAAGAGGTTGTGTGGTACATCAATAAAATTCTCTATAAATTTACAATTTTTTTTTTAAAGAAATTTAGTTTTTTAGAAAACGTTAAATTAAAAAAAAATACAAAAAAAATAATTAAAAAACTGATTTTTTTCAACAAAATATTTCTTTTTTCGCAACACGAAAATTTTTTTTTAGAAATGATAGGTAGTTTATTTTTTTTAAGTTTAATCCCCAAACCTTTTCTGCTTTTGGGGGGATTACTTTTAACGGACAGACGGACATTTTTAGATTGTCTTATTTTTTCATGAAACATATTTGTATCCAAAATTTTTTTTGGCGATTTTGGGAAATTCGAAACTACCGTATAATACTGTTCTAGCGCTTCGCGCTGTGAATAGTATAGTAAGTAGCAAGGGGGTACCTGATACCCCAGAATACTACAAAAACTGTTTAAAAGAACTCTTTTTGTAGGACTTTATGAGTTACTTTACAGTTTGGATATGCTTGCCTGTGCTAAAAACAAGAAATAACAGAGGAAGGTTGTTAAAATTTATTTGGGACAATTCGCATGTATATTTAAAACGGGTGCTTTTGAATAAATTGTAAAACTGTCGGGCAATCGTACAATTTAATATATTCTAATTTAAATCTGTAGTTGTATAAAGGAGGCAACTCCAATTTGTGGCAAACTTAAACTTAGATGTAAATGTAAACAAGTCGTGAAGATATGTAATGCTACGCATTCCATTATATACTATTCACAGTGCACTGTGCACTGGTATATTGCATTTCAAAAACAATTCAATTTTTTTTTCAAAAAAAGTCTTTTTGCCAAAAAAAATTTCAAACCCCCAATTACTTTTTTTTTTCTTAAACTTAATTTTTCCTGCAAATGTTAAGTCGATCGGATATAGTTCTCCGCATGAAAGAGAGTCTCCGACATAAGGGGAAGCAATCATTCGCGTTCTCTTCTTTCCGTCAAGAGCGTTATAAGGCGTGCGTGCCTACATCGAGCCTCCCACTTGCACACACATTCCAAACATGTTTCCCGTAGCCACAGATCCGTGCGCCAAACTATAATACAATTCATTCTTAACTTATCGTGTCCACAAAAATCGTGACACCGGACGGACGGACAGACATTTTCAAAGTTTTTCCTGAAACACATTTTTATCCAAGAATTTTTTCTCTAGGACGTTTTTTTGGCGATTTTAGGAAATTAGAAACTACCGTACAATATTCCTAGAAGAGAAAATAATATCCGGAAAAGGCTAAAAGTACATTTCGTCCCTTAGCTTACAACACCGCTCAAGTCGAAAAATGGATGTTTTCACATAGTATGACAGACTAACGACTTTTGCGGTGTTGAGAGGCCAACCGACTGGCGCGCTGTCACTACTTTTCGAATTACGGCTTCTGATTGGCTTAAATCTATATCATGTGATCAATGGTTGGCGCGCAAAGAGCAGCTTCATCTAAAGGCATTAAAATGTGAAAACATCGAATTTTCGACGAGCGGTGTTTTAAGGTAAGGGACGATTTGCTGGTTTGCCATTTCCTTAGATTCCTTTTATATATCCGCTGTTTTTCTTGACATAAAACATCATATAAAGGCACTCTAGGTCTGTTTGTATTCTCAGCCACCCAAATAATATAATATTTATTAACCTGAAGTTAATATTCTCACCACATAGGTCAGATATTTTATTACTTATCAAATTAATTACTTATTAAATTAATTACTTAAGCCAATTATTTTCAATCAGACTTGATGAGCGTGTAACCTGAATCCCGACTCGTTCGTGACTGGGAAGACATCGAGGCAATCCTCCGTGATATAAATATCTTAATCAGGAAGTGCTAAATCGATTCAAAGTCCAGTAAAATATGAAATTTATGTAAATACATTTATGTAAACTAGATGAAACGTTGCAAGCACCCTGTCAAAACATCTGCACTATTGTACACTAGAGCCATCTAGTTTGCAAATTTCAAACTAGGTGTTTTGTTTGATTTTAAATTCTGTATCTTTAAAACATTGTATTCTAGCAAAAAACTGTATGTAACATTTTTTATAGGGCTTAAAAAGGGCTTTTATTTAAAATATAATTTTTTTAAATCGGGTTATAAATGTGTGAGATATGCTAAAAAAACCTTTTACTGCTTTAAACGCCAATATCTCGAAAACAATGCGTTTTAGGAAAACGTTGTTTATAACATTTTTTGACCAATTTAAAATTATCTTTTATATAAGTGCTAAATTAACCAAATACAATAATAATTGCCTTAATTATAAACAAAAAAAAACGCTAAAAATAGGAGTTTTACCCTATTTTTACCCCTTACCCCCAATCGTTTACCCCCAAAATCTGATCAGCTCTTCGGAATACGATAAGAAACAATATGCAAAAAACCTCAAGTCGATATCTCATGTAGAAATTTTTTTACTGATTTCGACTCATGGTCTAAAACGTCGAGAAATGTGAAAAAAACGTGGTCAAAGATTTTGACTTTTCGTGGTCAAAGATTTCAATACATCGGCACTCTTAGTAGCACTAAGTGCCGATGTAATTGCAAGAGATGCACACGGGCTTATATTTTAAAGGGTATCTTGAATTTTAGGGGTGAGTGCGGTTATCTCGCTAAATATGCATCTTACGATGAAAATACATATTACCAATTTTGTTAAGGAACAAATTTCCAACAATGTTTGTAAACATAATTTTTTTATTACATTAATATCAATCGAGTTATATTCAAAAATAGACATGTTGGAGGTGAAATAATATTTTTGATTTTTCAGCCAAATTATTTATCGGAGGATTAAAGTGGTTATACACATTTGTAATCCAAGTAGGTGTAGGTCAAGTCGACAACGGGGCAGGGCCATGGGCGTCGTTTCACAAAGAATTTAGAGGGTTTTATTAAAAAAAATTAACTGGCAAAATCGAATCTTTACAACTCAAATATGCTACAGTATTTTTTCTCAAACCTATTTCTACATAACCCTGTATAGTATATAGTATAAACTAATAAGTAATGATGCAAAAATAATTATTTCCGCCTCATTTAAATACTTACTGAATAGTATACTAAAAGTTTTCTTAAAAAACTTTTCTTCCTAAAACGACGCGGTATTACACAACTGGTAGTATTTACAAAGAAGAATTATAGCCCCCATGTCATGTCGCATCTTTGGAGGCGGTTGTAACCACCCTTTTAAGCCGCATCTGGAATGTTTGTACACTCAGAGAAATTACGCTTTTCTGAAACCATAAGAAATCGCAATAATCTAAAAATCATTTTATTTACCTATACACAGAAAAAACCGTTACGAATCTTTACTAAAGCATCACCAAAAGTTTAACAGTAGGTGAAATGCTATTTTTTTATAGAGGTTTATTCAGAAATATTTTATTGTCAAAGTTTGTAAAGGGGATAATAAACAACGAACTAATAACTCTTCTCTCTAGAATAGGCATTTCATTCGTTAAAACGGACAAAAACGTCGGCAACATAAACATTCGTCTGTCTTACTCGCACATCTTTGTTCTAACAGAGACAACAATACCAGTTACTGGTAACTGTTATTGTTCAGGCCTGAATATACCTACTATTTGTTTACATGTATATGTATTTTTTGGAAATAAAGCATCTACTTACTTAATTACTTACTTACTTACAAACAAACCGAGATGTTGGCGATACTTTATTTTAACGGTATGCGTATTCTAAAAAGAAGAGTTATTAGTTGGTTGATATTAAATCATCGTTTATAACCTTTTTTTATATTGTTTAACGTAGAAACTCTTAAATTTCTTGAACTTATTTCTGAATAGATGGATCATCATGTGAGATTTTAAGGGACATGAAGCAATCCGCTTATTTTAAACATATTTATACACTATATTGGCCTTACATCCCATTCATGTCGGAACTAAGCGTTTCCCCGCAGATTGCTTGGTGTCCTTTGAAAGCTCACATGATGATCCATCTAAAACAATCAGTGGTTTTTACATTGTAACTTATCTCCTCAACAGACCAATCTCGTTAGTCTCCTTTTGAAATTTCTCAACAGGCAAGCTTTATTTAAAGTTAAAAAAGTATGGTTTGGCTACTTTGATTCTTATTATAGTAAAAACAAATGAAAATAAATCTGATCCCATATTCGGAATAAAAATTAAACATACTAACAAAAAATTGGGACAAGAAGTTAGCAACGAATCCTACATATTTTCGATATTTTAACAATTTCAATTGGACTCTTAATATTATAATATTAGTTTATTATTCCATCAATCTATTTTCTTATCATCATACAGAGTAATATTGGTAGACTGACAGTTTCGGGCTGCTGGCCCTCTTCAGTACCAAGAGTCAATTCTGCATGCTGATTAAGAAAACGTTTTTAGATTAATGTAGACTTGTGCGCCATCTATTGCTAGATGTAGACAACTGCTCATACCTCTCATAGTCTGGGGACTTTGAATAGTAGCAAGTTGAAGACTTGTGTGTCTCGAGCATATAGTACCACTAACGTGTGGTTAGACGTAGAAATAGTAAGGACATACATTTTTAATTTTAAACAAAACGATGATTAGAAAATAGATTGATGGAATAATAAATTATAATTTTTATAATTTTGTTCAAAATTAAAAATGTCTGTCCTTATTATAATATTAGGTTATGTCATTCTTGATAAGGCTCTATATATCAATAGCTGTAATGCTTTAAAGTAATTTTGACGCAAAGAAGAAGTAAGCCTATCCTGTCTTAGATGTACATAACATCATGACGGTGAGTTGCTCATTATATGACAGGGTATATTATTTAAGGTTATGTATAAGAACCGTTATTTATTGGCAAGCGACGTTGCCTATTGGAAAAACGAATAAAAACTGCTATTGACATTATTGCATGCAGATTATTTATTTCTAGAAGTAGAAGAAAAAACAAACTTAATTTTTTTCTGTCACGGATAGTACCTATACAAAAACAAAAAATAATAAAAACCATTTTATCAAAAACACGATTATTTTCGTTGTGGTCCTAAAATACTCATGATCCCTTAATTATATTCCTGTGGTAAAAGACATTTGATTTAAACCCCCAAAAACAAGCCGTGTGTTTTTTTAGTGTAGCAACTCTATTAAGGTTTAATTAGGACTTTATCAAGATGTACTTTCAATAACTTTGGACTTTAAAAGTTCTTCAAATAAAAGGTTCTCATCGGATTGCAAACAAACCCGTCCTAAAAGTTAGAAAAGTAAGTACGTTTCTACAAATCTAAAACTTTTTTTTAATGACCGTAATAACATTAAGATACAATAAGATATACACTGTGTTTGCAGTCTTCTGGTATTAAATAAATAGGATGATTCTACATCACAAAACATGAAAAACCAACAAAGGGTAACGAACCCTCGCTTTTTAGGGTCGCTTCATCTATACAATTTATTAAAACACATGGAGTTAACTTAATTTGACATGTTTACTAGCTAAATTATGAAGGCGGTAGGTTAGGTTTACAAACTGCTGATAGGTACACTTCTATCAGAAAAAAGTGGGACGCAAAAAGAAACCTGTCAGTCAATTTTTAATTTTTTCAGTGGTGTAACATAAGTTTTTATAATGTATGTAAAAATAATTTGACATAAACATCATTACCGGCAAGTTTTAATTACCCAACTTAAACAATAGTTATTTATGGTACTAGTGGGTAAAGTAAGATATTGCCCATGAGAAAAATAACTTGCGAGGCGTCAGCCAAGCAGGTTAATTTTCGAGGCGTTTCGGGGCAAGGGCCATGGTTTCCACAATTTTCCGAATTTTCCAATAAAAAATTTTTCACAAACACATCAAAACATATACTATTTGATATTTTGCAGGTCGTTCGAATAAAGTTATGAAAAAAATCAATAAAAACCCTTAATTTTCCCGAGCCTTAAGGCATATAACTCCTTAAAGGCATATAACCTTAAATAACTATTATGCATATCCGACTTAAAAAAAGAAAACAAAAGACCTGATTAATACCCACATCATTATTTAAAAAGATCTTTGCGATGTCTTAATA
>CAUEHQ010000399.1:0-65414 GCA_958510825.1 Brachypterus glaber
AAAATAAAATCCAAATAGTTTTGAAAAGCAAAAATAAAATGGCCGTGAAGATATGTAATGCTACGCATTCCATTATATACTATTCACAGTAAATGGTATAACATAATTGTATTTTCCCAAATACTTTCAGCGTTTTTCGATTTTTTTTTATGAAAAACAATTTTTGTTACTTGCTTTATTTCTGGACGTGAACGTCTCAGTCTCTCTAAAAAAATTGATGTGATCAGAAAAAAATTTAGAAGAATGTATATCAGTATCGAAGGAGAAGTACGAAACAAATATAAACTTCCAAAAAGCTAATTTGATGCAGGCTTTTGTAATTAATAACTTTATAAACTGAAACATTTTTCTATTTATAGCGCTTAGTTTACAAATATATATTTTTTTATTTTTCCACATACAATTTATTTGGGTTAGTATGTTCTTTACAGCTTAAAAGTCATGGCAAAATATATTATAGTATATTAAAGTACTAGTTTCATAACATACGTTTTTAGCGCACCAGTACAAGTTTAGAAAACGAGCCGCTTGCGGTGAGTGTTCTAAAGTACTAGTGCGCTAAAAACGTGTTATGAAACGATTGATTTATACAATTTTTTCTATTTTGCTCTAAAATTTTAAAAAAACTTACAATTAAATTGATGACTGATTTAGAGATTTTTGTTTCGAATTGGCATTACAGTTTTCGCCATGTTTAAAATTCTAAGAACGAATATTATTTTGATATATTTTATAGTCATTTTTTCTCTTTTCCACTGCAAGTAACCAAGCTACAATTTTAACACGGTAAAACATAACCTAAACACAAAATTTTGTAGAAAATTAAACTTTAAACCGACGTTCACAATTGCACGGCAAACGTCAAAAATTAGAGAGCTCTTATGAGCCTATAAGAACACGCAAAATGCGTGTGATTATGAGCTTATAAAAGATGCAAAATAGAAAAAGTACATTAAAAACGGTCTAGCATGCAAACATAGAGTCTCACATCAGTTATAGTATTATCTTTTATAGAGGTAACCTAAGCATAGAAAATATACTACTTGTACAAAAGAAAGTGATTAGAATTTTAAGCAAAGATCGAACTAAGGACTCCTGCAGAGAGAAAACAAGATACTTACGGTAGTTTACATACAAGAATGTTTAATTTTTTTCTTAAAAAACAGATCTCTTTTTCAAGACACAGAAAACTAGTACCCAAACGAAATGGTATACCCTAAACACAGAATGACCATGACGGAAAAAGGGGCCCCTTATAGATGTAAAAAGCTCTTCAATATATTACCAAATGAAATAAAAAGAATAAGACCCTTGAAAAATCTTAAATACAAAACTTTAATTTATTTATTTATTTGAATAATTACACAAAATCATGGAGAGCCACAAATAAGTTACAAAACTTGTGCTAGGGGCTCTCCACTAATTTTGAGAAAAAAAAATGTCTAAATATTTACAAAGTTGACAACCAAACGTAACTAATCATTTCAATCTTCCATCTTCGTCTTTCCTCCATTTTTACAGGTTTCTCGTTCCTCAAATACCATTCCTACAATCTCCTTTCCAATTTTTTAGCAGTATTTAAAGAGAATTTTGAATTTAGAAATTTATTTAAAAAGTATGGATAATGACATTGACATATTTAATTTCATTTAATTTATTGATGGATATAGTACCCTACACCTACTAGAAGTTTTTGGAACATATGGGAATTTTTGACTAAATCAAACTTTTATGCCAATATTTCTTTTTATGTTATAGTAAACTATTGTAATTATATAACTTTATATATGTTCTCATACTCTGTAATAATTCTCAGAAATAATAATAATAATTATTATTATTATTAACTGAAAAAAGCAAATCGGCGCCAAAGTCCGCCAAAGTACTTTTGCGGTTCATTATGGAAAATTGTCAGAGAACTGACAGAACCAAATTAAAACTAATTTTACTTATTACTTTTACGTTTTTTTGTTAAAAATATGATAACAAGCTAATAAAAAATAGCGTATGATACACGGACGAGAAATATATCTCGGCTCACGCCACGATTCACAATCTCCGCATGTGAACGAGAAACAATATTTCTCGTCCTTAGATCATAATATACTATTTAGTAATAAAAAAATAGTATATTCTATAACTAGTATGGAATAGATAATATTCCGCGGGAGCGAAAAGTTTGTCATACCAGCCGGCAGACGAGTATCACGGTCCCGCGCGGAATGACTATTCCATACGTGTTGTAGACTATACTTTTTCTTCGACTGCAAATATGAAACACTGTATGGCTTTACACTGCGGACAAGATTAAAAACAATGTTTTTTGTGACTCGACATTGTAAATGCAACAAAACACATATTTTTAAATAAAGGAATTAATGTTATTTAATAATTTTATCAAATCAGAACTTAAAAAAGATTTTTATTTAATTTTAGCACATATTTACAAATTATAATGCAAAAATTGAAGGTTATGTCAGATTGTTGTGACAGATATCAGGTTTAAATATTTAACAATAGATGGATCAGTGATCATATGTCTTGACCAAAGCAAGGCTTTTGATGTAGTAAATTTCCCGCTTTTATTGGCCAAATTGTTTTATATAGGATGTGATGATAAAGCTCTAAAATGGTTTGAAAGTTAGATAAAATTTAGGTTTCAATGTGTAGATTATAAGAAAATTTTGTCCAGTTTAGCCTATACAAAAAATGGAGTACCTCAGTGCATTATCCTAGGCCCAATTTTATTTTTAGTATTTATTTTTGATCTCTACAGATGTCTAAAATATTGTAAGTACCATATGTATGCTGATGATTTTTATTTTTACACATTAAATGACATTGATGAAACAATTATTAAAATAAATGAAGATCTTAACAACATATATACATGGTGTACACAAAATGGCCTTAGGATTAAGCCGAATAAAACAGTAGCTATGTGTATAGGTACCCCACAAAAACTTTCAAAAATTGATCTTAACAGTTTAAAAATTTATATTAACAATACACCTATCTCTTGGTCTAATCACACAAAAACCTTGGGTATTATTCTTGATAAAGATCTTAACTTTGAAAAACACGTTAATAAAGTTGTAAGTACAAGTTACATGAAACTTAAAATGGTGTACAAAACAAAACATATACTTTCAAGAGATACAAAACTTAAACTTATTCAAAGCTTAATTTACCCCGGTATAGATTACTGTTCAAGTGTATACTATTTCTTTTTGTCTCAAAACAACAAATATAGACTACAAAAGATACACAACTCTTGCATAAGATTTGTATTTAACATCCCATATAGAAATCACGTTACATCACATATTAATAACTGCAATGAATTAAAAACACACAATAGAGTTCTGTACTTTTTTAGCATATTTTTCTTTAAACTAATTAAATACAAACAGCCTATTTATACTCAGAATTAAAATTACGGTAGTAATGATGCCTAAGCCAAATACCACTAAATTTACTGCCTGTTTTGACTATACCCCCCCTAGCACTCTTAACTATATAATTAATTTCTTAGCTTTATCTGAAAATACATTTAAATTTCGTCTTAGAAAATACCTATTAGACCAACAACATTAAAAGTATTCAATTTTCAAGTAATTATTTTGTAATGTATGGATGATGTGGAAGATCGCTATGCGAACATCATCTTTTGTGTGATATTTTATTTTGAATTGTTACATACTAATACTTAGTACTAATCCTTTATAATATAATTAATTATTTATAAGATTAATATGTAAATTTTTGTTATATTTATTTAATTTTTACACACAATAAATGATATTCTATTCTATTCTATTCTATTTTAATTTTTTAAAATAAATTGGTAAAAAAACTGGTCAAATATTAAGAAAAACTAATTAACTTTATGTAATTTTAACGCAAAACTTTAAATTGCATTAAATTATTCAATATTTCATGGTAAAATAAATATATTTTTGCTAATTTTGCTACAGTTTTCTTTACTTTTATAAACAAGAGATGGCACTACATGTACTCATTCTAACACTTGATACTGAATATTCATACCGTATCTAGAGCTAGAATGGATTCATTCTGTGTTTGAAAAGTGTGTGTATTTGCTTACATTCGAAAGCAGTCGTAGAAAAAACATATTCCGCATCTTATTTTATTTATAATTGTTAGTTTTTATGTCTTGATTCTATTTTTTGTAAATTGACATCTAAATTCGTTTTAGCCGTGGAAAACCTTAATCTGTTCTTATTTTATCGTGCTGTTATATTTTTGTCGCCCATTTACCATTTTTTGTCCTTTGAAAAATTGTTGTTAATTGTTAATAATACCTATTCTCTCATTGGTAGTAATTACTCAGTCGTTGCTAATAATTTAATTAAGCCTAACCTGCTTAAAGTTCCATTGAAAACCATTATTGTATGGATCAATGGTTTCCAATCGTTTATTTATTCAGGACAAAACACTATTAATGACCATTCATGAAAGGATTCGCGTCCTGAAAAGTCATGAATGGGCAAACCCACCTTTGACTGAAAGGAATTTTCTGTGCTTCTATGGTTTTTCAAAGGTTTGCCATGATTCTATGGTTTTTCAAAGGTTTTCTATAGTACTATGGGTTTTCAAAGGTTTTATATAGTGATGTGACTCTAGACACACATTTTTGCTTGTATCTTGAAAACTCGAACATATATAAAAAATAACGAAAAAATCGATCCCCCCAGAACCCCCACATGCCCATTTTCAACAACTTGAGGACACCAGAAGTGAGAAAACGGGAAGTAACGAAACCGGAAGTAGCGAAACCGGAAGTGGGGATGTTCCCCAAGATGACTGAACAAATTAGCTCTTCTAAGCTAAAGCCTCCAGATATCTGATCCATACCAATCCGATAATGTGTATAGAATTAGCTGATATCGTTATAACGACAGTGTTCCAAAAACGCGACTTTATTTATTTGAAAAGTTTTGTTAGTGGTAGGAAATAACAAGTGGTGCCACCTATAACGCGTTCAAGTGTACTAAAATTGAAAAATTACACAAGCCTGTACTATTCGGCAATCGTTATCAATCAGGTTATGGCCTAAATAAATAACCAATGTAATATTATTTGTGAACGGTTTCCTTTTGATAGGGGTATCAATCATTCATAACCATTCACGAATCGTCTTTGCTTCTAAGGTTGAAATGAACATTTATGACCATTGACAGTTTATAAGTGTTTTGACTATTGAAAACTTTTCACAAGCCTTCCTCTCTATGGTTTTTGTCCTCATTGAGAACTATTAGTTCTGAAACGGCTTTCTTGACCATAGAAAACCATTAGTTCCAAAAGGGTTTCCCCTGATTGTCGACCTTTCATTTCGGACAGTATCTATTCCCAATAGTGACTTGACCCATATAGAATCATTCACCAAAGGTACAATCATGCGAAACCATTTGTGAATTGGCTAAGCCTGTTGGAAAAGCAACATACATGCATGGTTTTCAATGCAGGGTATCTAATCTCGACGCATAATCTATCTGAGTAACAAATTGGATCAAGGAAGGATATTTTTATTACGCATTGTGCGTTTGATAATTTTTGACATTCAGATTAAAATAACTGTCATGTTAGGTCTTACAAATTATTATAAAAAGTTTTTAAAAAGTGGAAATTTGTTAAAAGTTATAATTAAAGTAAGTTTTTTTATTTATAATATGCTATTAAAATAAAATTTTACCCTACCTAAGCTTAAATTATGTTTTTTAAATAAAATTATGAACAGTATTATGTTAACTCGCCAAAAAAATATTTCCACATCGTTTACTGTGAAACCCTTATTTAGCACTGTATTATATTGCTTAATTTTTACAAAGCAATTGTAGATTGATACTTTAGTTTCCGTTCTAAAGATTTGTATTGTAATATCTTCTTGCTTTTTAATAATTATTTGGATTTTTTTTAAACGTCAAAATAATGTTTGTATTGACAATGAATTTGAAACTTGATAGCAACCATACAAGTGTTAGAATGAGGCCATGTAGTGCTATCTCTTGTTTATAAAAGTAAAGAAAACTGTAGCAAAATTAGCAAAATTATATATATTTTGCTATGAAATATTGAATAATTTAATGCTATTTAAACTTTTGCTTTAAAATTACATTAAAATTACATTAAAATTACATTGCATTACATTACATGTTTATTAATTTTTCTTAGTATTTGACCAGTTTTTTATCAATTTAAAAATTAAAACTGCTCCACCTATTGTTAAATATTTAAACCTGATATATGTCACAACAATCTGACATAACCTTCAATTTTTGCATTATAATTTGTAAATATGTGCTAAAGGCCAATAAAAACGGAAGAAGAAGAAGAAGAAGAAGAAGAAGAAGAAGAAGAAATATGTGCTAAAATTAAATACAAAATCCTTTTTAAGGTCTGATTTGATAAAATTATTAAATTACATTAAAATTACATTGCATTACATTACATGTTTATTAATTTTTCTTAGTATTTGACCAGTTTTTTATCAATTTAAAAATTAAAACTGCTCCACCTATTGTTAAATATTTAAACCTGATATATGTCACAACAATCTGACATAACCTTCAATTTTTGCATTATAATTTGTAAATATGTGCTAAAGGCCAATAAAAACGGAAGAAGAAGAAGAAGAAGAAGAAGAAGAAGAAGAAGAAGAAGAAATATGTGCTAAAATTAAATACAAAATCTTTTTTAAGGTCTGATTTGATAAAATTATTAAATAACATTAATTGCTTTATTTAAAAATATGTGTTTAGTTGCATTTAAAATGTCGAGTCACAAAAAACATTGTTTTGAACCTTGTCCGCTGTTTAAAGCTATACAGTGCTTCATATTTGCAGTCGAAGAAAAAGTATAGTCTACAACACGTATGGAATACGTGGAATTCCGGGCTTTTTTTTTCCGTGATACTCGCCTCCCGGCTCGTATGAAAAACTTTCCGCTCGCGCGGAATATTGTCTATTCCATACTAGTTAGAATATACTATATTTTACCAACCATACAACAAAAAACAAATAAACATCAACTCAGATAGATTCTGCTCTGAGTTTAACCTTATATGATCTACTTTGTCGTACCCTGAACGGGATATAATTTGAAGTGTGTTGTAAAGATTGAACAAATTCACTAGTTTATTTACATTAATTTAATAACTTTATTAATTTTTTAAAAATTTTGATATCTACTGTTATTTACCTAGATGAATATTATATAAAATTGCCTCGGTATGAAGAAACTGTAGAAGAAGAAGTAAAAGATATGAGCTGCAAATAAAAAACTGCTGATTTAGTAATTGTTGACAAAAATATCCATTAACAAAAAAAAATAAAAACCGAAAAAATTGAAATGAAAACATGAAACAATAAAATAACACAATAACAAACTAACACAAAACAAAATTAATAATTAGTATTACCACCACGAGCTCTAATAGCCTCCCTCAAACGACGTGGCATGCTTTGAATGAGGGTGACAATATTCTGTTGGGATATTTGTGCCCATTCTTCTTGCAATGCCACTCAAGTATGAACTGCTGCCGGACAGAGTGACAATATATTTTCTTCTATTTAAGTTTTTCAATTTATGTTTTTGATAAACTTGATTAGAAAAAAAAACGTAACTCGGTTAAGCTTCAAATTTAAAGCACAGCATTAATCAAATTCATGTAGTACTTTTTAAGTTAACTGAGAAAATGACAACTTTCAGGAAAATCCTGATATCTCCTAAACCAGAAGTAAAAAAGTAAAAAAATAAAAAAGAAAAATTTAATAATTATTAAAACAAACAAAAGTAGAGAATGTTTAAGTTTTAAAACAAAAAAGAGAATCAGTCAAATACATTAATTAGTTTTCGAAATATTTGAATTTAATGTCAATTTTTTAGGTGTCCAGAATTTAATGTGCGGCAGTGTATATATATATATATTTTTTATTACTAGCACATGTATTCTTATTACTTAAACATTTTTTTGTCAATAGTAAAGTAAAATATTTGCTGGATCTTAATTAACCGCGAAAAAACTAGTAGCCTTTAAAATTGCCATTCTTGAAAACAAATGCATAAACTCGGCGAATCTATCTGAGTAAAAAATGGGATCAAGGCAACTATGATCAGTGGTTTAAAAATGACTGTTAGTGATATTTTTATTACACTTTGTGCATTCGATAATTTTTGACATTGACCGTTATTTTGCATCTTACAAATAATTACAAAAAAGTTATTAAAATGTGAAAGTTTGTTAAGGATTACAATAAAAGTTAATTAAAATTAAAATAAAACTTTACATTACCTGAGCTGGTGATATGCAAAATAATTCTAAAATTATATTTTTTAAATAAAATTATGGACGGTATTATTTTAACTTCATTTACTATAAAACCTTTATTGAGCACTGCTTTATATTGCTTCATTGTACCAAAACATTTGTAGATTGATGCATTAGTTTCCTTTTTAAATACTTTTCTTGTTAATTCTTCTTACTTTTTAAAAGTTATTTGGATTTTTTCTAAATATCAAAATAATGCTTTGATTGACAATGAATTTGAAACAAGATAGCAACCATACATTGGAAATACAATTTCTTGTGCGAACCATACAACATGGTGTTAACAAGAAAAAAATAAACATCAACTTAGATTAGTGCGGAGTTTACATTCATTTATTCAATAAAAGTTGACCGTTTTAATATTTTTAAAATGTGTGAAAACAGGGGTAAGTACTTATTTCATAAATAATATGTTATATTTTATGATAATTAATTCATATATAATTTTTTCTATGTAAACTTTTTATCCAATAGCAAAATGTTGTTTAGTTTTGTCCAACAGAAATTATTTAACTATTTTATGCCTTTGCAATTTCAGGAAAATTAAGTGACAGTTATCAATTGTTTATAAAATTAAATCCTAGGAGACAAAATATGATTATTGCTTTAGGTGAAGAGATTTAATTTCTTAAATACATGATAAAAAATGGTACGTTTTAAAGCTAGTAGTAAAAAAAACTTTTTTTACTACCTAATTAAGTGCTAGCTTTCATATTTAATTAAGTGCTAGCTTTCATATTATCTACCGTTGCCAAGGCTTGTTTACCTTGATAACCAATAAAATCAGTGAACTCATTTATTATTAGTGAACAAAAATTAAGACAACTACTAACTTTTTTTCAAAATATGTATTTGTCTGACAGTTATTAAAAAAAATAGATATATACTTTTAACTGATATTTAGAGTTACTAGATTTAGGTACTAGAAAAAATGTTATATAAACCATATATGCGAAGACAGCTTAAGTGTTCTAGACTTATTTTTTGCTCCGTCTCACCAAAAAAACTTCAGTCTCGAACACTAAAGATGCGTACTGGGTGCATAATATACTATTACCTTATTCCAAATAGTTTTTTATATTCCGAAAATTTTTGTGCCATCAGAGACAATGTCCCAGGATTTAGAAAATCAATTTCAGCTAAATCACAAATAGCGTTTTGTTCAAAAGTTCTAGCAATAATTGGATAAGCGGTAGTTACTTCTGTATGATAAGCAAATCCACCCTTTTTTACTAAATTTATTCCCTCTCTTGGGCTGTAAAACATTAGCTCAGTAACTCCTGGTTTAAACAATTTGGTTTTGTTAAACAGTATGATTTGCGGATCTGTCGATAGTTGTATATGGGTTAAAGTGTATGGTTGATTTTCCACACCAGCTTCTAATTTACTCTCGGCTAGTTGCTTCATTGTTTTTAACGCCTCAGGAGCTGTACTTAGAAGAGTCGATACAATACTGGATGTGTAATAGTTGTAAAGCAAAATTGATAAAATTAGTAGATTAAGAAATATTATGCGACCAGCAAAATGACTAGGATATATATAATAACCTAAAAATTGAATAAATTATGTTTTAAATTGTTTTTCCAATTAAATAGAGTATTTAAAATAGGTAATAAAATAAATATAAAACATAATTTTTTATCATCAGTGGTACAAAAATCATAGCGATATAGCGTATCTATAGATATGGGAAATTGATAAAAATTAAAAATTACTTACGACAAAGGAAATAACATGAGTAACAAGAATTTTGTGTGTAACTTATTAATTAATATTGGAATTTGTATATATAAATTAATACAGTGTTGGACTGAAGTCGGTCTTGGACAGTAGGCCGGGCCGAAATATATTTTTTGGAAAAATCCAGGATGAATAGTAAAAAAAGATGTGGTATGTTTAGAGCAACTTACCAGCAAAAATTGAGATATTAAAAAATATATTAAGCTGAGCCCGTTTGGCTTTTAAGTTTTTATTTCTCATTTTTAGTTTTATTTAATTTTAATTTTTTAATTATACAAGATCAAACGGAAATTTTTAGAATGGAAAAGTAATTTAGAATAATAAATGAAGATTCATATTTTTTACCCTTATACAATCTGAGAAAGTAGGAGTTCCTTTCTTGCAGATAACACAGTAATTAGAGATAATTCGGTATAAAATAACTTTTAATTAATGACACTTCAATTATGTACGTCTATCCATTCAACAATAACTTTCTTACTGGTATATACACACTAATTTGCACTTCAACACTTCCCCTAAAATTTCGGGTGTTATATTTCTTTCTGAATGCATTCCCAAAAGTTGAACTAATTTCCAATGTTTAATTCTTGAAAAACCTTTTGTAAGAATATCGGCGATCATTTCTTCTGTACAAACATATTGAAGTTTTATGTATCCATAAGAATAACACAATAGGCCCGCAGGTGGCCGCAGTGTTTGAGGTACGAATCCTCATCTTGTTTCTCTTCATCAATCAATCAATCAATCAATTTATGTATCCATTACTCAAAACATTAAATATAATGATATCGAATATCAATATGCTTGGTTCTTGCATGAAATATCCTATTTTCTGCTAGGAATTGTGCTCCAATATCATTACATAATATGATGTTGGACAACTATAAAAACTCAAGCTCTAGAAGAAATTTTCTTAGGTAAGATGCTTCCTTGGCTGCCTCTGTTGATCAAAGAGCAAATGTGCGCTGCTTTCTGGCTTCCCATATTACTGCGGCACCACACACTTTGCTTAAGGAACTTACTATGAAAGATATGTCTGGCCTTGTAACAACTGCCAAATAATTCAATGAACCGATGAGTTCTTCCATGTTTTATCCTTCGTTCTATGTTATATACCATTAAGTACCATGCACTCCCCTCTCAAAATTTGAATATAATCCATAATTTTTAAAATCGAAAATACCAATAATTTTGAAAAAATAAAGAATTTAAAAATTCCTTGACTTTGACTGTTCTTAAACATTGAAAGTTATAATCTTTTCTTCTGCATGTATTCCAAACTTGTCTTGATTGTATTTTCTTGAAATGATTCTAGGGATTCTTCTACTAGTTTTGGTACCTCCATAAATATTTCCTGGTTAAGTTTTCCATTCAGGTAGGCTCATGTGATTAGTTGATTAAAATTTAAACCTTCTTGAAAGGCAAGTGCTAAGAGTAATCGAACTGAGCTCAATCGAGCTACTGGAGCAAAGTTATCGTTGAAGTCAATTCCTGGGAGTTGTGTGAATCCCTGTGCGACGACTCGTGCCTTTCTTCTTTTGATTATTCCATCAGGGTTGTATTTGTTTCGAAGTATTGTTCTGCATACTATTTACATAGTCTTTGTGTTAAACCCTTTCTATTTCGTGTTCTACATTTGCCTCTGCTTGATTTTTTTTATCATTTTGTTGTGTCTCTAGTTCTTCAGGTCTTGCCAAGCTGTGATGTTTTCATGAACGTCCTCTACTTCCAGTCCTTACAATACTTGACCTTCCTGGATCTCTTTTTTGATTTTCTTCCTCTGGTATTATAATTTCTCTTTCTTCTTCTTCTGCTATATTGTAATCTTCCCAATTCATTATGTTGTCTTCTTGCAAGGAAGGTCTTGCTTGGTCATTTCCTAAATTTTCATTAATATTTGGACCAATTTCGACAATTTCAGGAGTAGAGTATTTTATTAGAATAGTATTTGATTTTTCCAAATCTTTAAGGATAAAAAAATCTTTAAAATTTTCTTGTTTCAATTTTATTTACGAATCTGATATCTCTGGCTACTACAACTTTCTGTTTGTTTGATAACCAGACTCTGTAACCTTTAGAATCTTCACTTTAGCCGAGAAAGATGCTGTTCTTATCTCTAGGTGCAAATTTACATTTTCCAGGATTTTTGTCAAGGATGAAAGCCTTTTCTCCAAAGATTCTTAGGTGTTTTACATCTGAGGTTTTAGAGACCATTTTCATAAGGTATTTTTCCCTCAAGTATTTTCGTAGGATATCTGTTTATCAAGAAGTTCGCTGTAGCTATTGCTTCTGCCCAGAATGATGGACGAAGACCTGATTTTATGAGCATACATCGTGCGATTTCCACAAGACTTCGATTCTACCTTTCCGAGACACCATTTTGTTGGGGTGTTTGTGGAACTGTAAGGTGACGTTGGATGCCATTGTTTTTCAGGAATTTGTCGAATTCTGCGTTTACATATTATCCACCACCATCCGCCTGCATTCACTTAATTTTTCTGCCTTTCAGGTATTTAGTGTGATTTTTAAAATCCTTAAAAGCTTCCAGAGCAACGCTTTTGTTTCTTAGAAATTTAATTTCACACCAACTTGAACTATCATCAATAAACGTTATGAAGTACTTTGCTTTTCTATTTGATTCTGTTCTCATTGGACCGAAAACATCAGAATAAATAATTTCTAGAAATTCAGTGCACTTCGTCGATTGTTTTGGAAAAGGTAAAGTTGTTAGTTTTTCTTCCAGACAAATTGCACATGGCGGGATTGAGGATTCTTTTGCCATGTCATTCCAGTTACGACATTATTTTTCTTTATTTAAAAAAGGTCTGCTTGGTTTAACCGTTCTTGCCATATTATTTCCTATTATCAATAAACGTTATGAAGTACTTTGCTTTTCCATTTGATTCTGTTCTCATTAAACCGAAAACATCAGAATGAATAATTTCTAGAAATTCAGTGCACTTCGTCGATTGTTTTGGAAAAGGTAAAGTTGTTAGTTGTTTTTCCAGACAAATTGCACATGGCGGGATTGAGGATTCATTTGCCCATGTCATTCCAGTTACGACATCATTTTTCTTTATTTGAAAAAGGTCTGCTTGGTTTACCCGTCTTGCCATATTATTTCCTATTATGGTGCACCAAAAAAAAAGTTGCTAATCAACTATGCGGTAAAAGTAGAGAATTAAATTTGAAATAAACTGGTAAAATTATTTTTTCGTTAAAAAACCTCTAGACCCCTCCCCAACGGCCCCGAAGTTTTTTTAGACAATAGTGTATAAAGTTGTCACCTTATGACTTACTTTATTTGACTATTCTGTAGGCTTAACCTAACCAAAAATTATAAAATTGACAATTATGTAATTTCCAAAAATCATTAATGAATTTAATTTAAAAAAAACATACCAAGTACGTGTATAGTATACATTTATAATGGAACAATATATATTATTTACTATTAACAAGCCGTGAAGATATTTCTGATAGAAGATCTTGGTTATTTTATCCACATTAACATTACGATCTTCTTATCGCTTTCGAGATCCATTTATTTATTTGTGTTTTCCTTAGTTTATGTTGCTTGTTAAATGTTATATGTCGTTTTTTACTCCTACTACTACTACTATTACTACTACTACTACTATTACTTTATTTTATCATCGGCGATTTTGTTGAAATAAGATAACTGTCAATTTTCTAATTTTATGTTTTTTAAACTTACAGAGTAGTCAAAAAAAGTAATTCATAAGGTGACAACTTTATACACTATTGTCTTAAAAACTAGAAAACTTCGGGAAAGTTGAGGAGGAGTCTAGAGGTTTTTAATCGAAAAAAGGATTTTACCAGTCTATTTAAAATGTAATTCCCCACACTTACCGGATAGTCGATTAGCAAATTTTTGTTTTTTTTTCTGTGCACCCTATTGCCTATGTTTTTGGAATTTTATTCACAACTATACAAGCCTTTTCTTCCATGACTTCTGTGATATAATACAGATTTCCTATTCTGTCAGCAATTGTCTTCACTTTTCCGTTTTGATCATGTATGACAGCCATGTTCTTAAATGTAACTTCGTGGTTGTTGTCGGTTAATTTGCAACAGACATTAACACGGGTTGGATTGAAGTAGCCATTACCGCATGCAAAAATTAGAATTTTAAAAAACTCTTTAAATAGACACTTGTAAGATTAAATAACCACAATCGAAGGCAACAACAATACCGGTTTTTAAGGATTATATTCATCAAAAACAGTTCGAACAAAGATTAAAAAATCCACCTTACGCAATCACGTTCACCATCCAAAAATTGTCCCACTCGGGATTACCCGTGCTTCCTGCTTCACCGGCCGGGGACAGGGTCGTATTTTTCCTTCAAATTCTTAGGTAAAATTGGGTCATTACACACCTTAAACTATTGTCAAGCGGAAGGCCATGTCGACGCTGTTATTACTCAGTGAGTGGTCATGGTCCATGACTCATGGAGAAAGAGTTTGATTTTTTTTTTTGAAAATTGTTTCTTTTTTCAAAAAACAAATAATTAAAAAACAAAAAACAATATTTTAATATTTATTTTACCCCGCCTCACAAACCAAAAATAATCCCATCCGAGAACTTTGTGTAAGGCTGTCGAGTCGTAGTCACAAATTTTCCCGAAAATTATCTTTTTGGTATAAAACGTCAATAATTATAATTATTAATAAAAGTGAAAAAGTAGAAATATAGGAAAAATTTTTCTATAGATTCTTAGTGGCAATAGATTTTAAACTAAATCAAACAGGATTTTTTAAATTATTCGTTATTCGAAAAAAAAAATTTTTCTTTTTGCAAATAACTAATAATTAAAAACAAAAACAAAATTTATTTTTGTACCCGGTTTCATTTCTACCAAAAATAATCCTATCCGAGAACTTCTGAGAAACCTATCTTCTAAATTTTAAATATTTAGCTCAAAGCGTTCTCGAGTTATCGTGGTCACAAATGTCCCGGATTTTTTTTGTATAAAAACGTCAAGAAACGTGTCGCGTTCTGATATTTTATTGCACAGTGCCTTTTTGAAAGGATTTAGTTTAATAACTATTGCCACTAAGAATCTATTATGGGTCATCTATGGATCTTCTAAAAAAAAAATTAAAAAAATGTATAGAGCAGTGTTTTATTCGCAATAAAGGGTCACATAACCTGCGTATCTTTTGATTAAATAAGCCAATTGAAATGAATTTTGTATAATGATATTTAATATAATAAACAAAAGGCGGTTTTATTAAAAAAAGTATACATATTTTCAGAAAAAAATAAAAATACTTATATATTTTTTTAAATAAAAAAAAAGTTTTTTAAATTAAATTCTTTTCTGTTTTTGCACATAAAATAAAATAATAAATACCATTTTGAATTGGTTCATTTAATCAAAAGTTTTAAAGAAAAAATTCCAGTCACGTGACTCTTTTTGCCAATAACGCACAAACGGCTGGATTTATTTTTTTCATGATCTATAAATGACCCAGAATCGATTTATACAAAAAAGTCTTGTTCCAGACATATACTCAACAATTCGCCAATGGCGAGGATTAAGTCATATGCGCATGGGTTATTTTCCTATTTTTCTACTTTTTCACTTTTATTGACATTTTATACCAAAAAAATAATTTCCAGGAAAATTGGTGAGTACAATAACTCGACAACCTTACACAAAGTTCTCGGATGGGATAATTTTTCATTTGTGGGGCGGGGTAAAATAAATACAAAAATATTGTGTTTTTTTAATTATTCGTTTTTAAAAAAAAAAAGCAAATTCTTTCTCCATGAGTCATGGGCCTTGACCAGTCAATGAGTAATAACAGCGTCGACATGATATTCCGCATGGTAAAAAATAGTTTAAAGTGTGTAAGGACCCAATTTTACCTAAGAATTTGAAGGAAAAATACGACCCTGTCCCCGGCCGGTGAAGCAGGAAGCACGGGTAATCCCGAGTGGGACAATTTTTAGATGGATTTTTTTATCTTTGTTCGAACTGTTTTTGATGAATATAATCCTTAAAAACCGGTATTGTTATGATTATTTAATCTTAGATTGTGACTATGCAACCTTAAATTGTGATTATTTAATCTTAGGTTGTGATTATTTAATCTTACAAGTGTCTAAGTAAAAAAATTTTAATAATTAATTATTCTAAAAGTTATTTGGCCATGATAGGATATAAAAAATCCAGAAAAAGCTTATATAAATTAAAATAAAGTAAAATTAAGAATAGCATTTTGTTAAGCTTACCTTTAAGTAAAACGACTGGGGACTAAAGATTAATTTTTATCTGGGCAAACCTTATGCTTTTAACTACCACTTTTTTTGGGGAGCTTTCGCAAACACAAATAATTAATTACTTAACAAATATTACGAATTTAAAACTTTTGAAACCTTATTATTAGCATTTTGCTGAAAAAGTGTCTGTAACTGGGCCAGTGTCTGTAACTGGGTATTTTACCTTACTAGCATAAATCTATATTTTAGGTACTTGCCTTGTTGAGAGAAAATTGATATAACCGTAACCATACATGTCGACCAGGAATATGTTTTTTTGCTATTTAGATAAGAGTATTCCATGTCATAAGCAAACTTTATCAAAACAAAAATAACTACACCAGAAGCTATAGTTAAATACCATAAATTAATAGTAAATTATTATTTATTATTATTATTATAATTAGATATGAACAGAGGACGTTGTCCTATAAAGTCCATTAATATAAAATTACAAGCGTGTACAATATAAAAAAAAAGAAAATAGTACTATAAAAGTTAATAAAAGGCATTTTCAACCAAAACTAAGACCATTCGTCAAATCTATTTTTAAAAGAGTTTACTGTAGGTGCACAGGCTATTTCTATGGGCAACGAGTTCCAGAGACTAAACACGCGATTACACAAAAATCCTTGCCGAACACTATTTCTAAAGTCTTGTTTAATCTTAAGCGGATGACCGCGAAGTCTAGTGTCATCATTCATTTGAAAAATCGACGAAAGATCAACTAGAAACTTATTGTTCAGGGCACGGTAGGTAATTAACATATCACCACGGTTTTTTCTTTCTTCAAACGACAAAAGGTTAAACATGTTGAGTCGTTCTTCGTAACTGGGTCTGTTGGCTCCATACCTAGTTCGGGTAGCTAATCGTTGAACACTTTCCAATAACTTTTTATCCCGAGCTAATCCTGCATTCCATACAGGTCCACAGAACTCCAGTATTGGACGAACATATGTTTTGTAGAGCTGAACAAAGCTTGACTGTGTTATACTGGAAAAGGTTTTGTTAAGCAGATAAAGCTTTGTATTAGCTTTTTTGCATATGTTCGCAATATGTTGTGTCCAGGAGAGATCTGAAGAGATTAGAACACCAAGATCAGAATGGGATTCAACAGCACGAATTGTCTTTCCAGAGATAATATAGTCACAGTTTGGATTGTTTTTGCCCATATGTAGTACAACACATTTTTCAATATTAAGAGGTATGAGCCAGTCAGAGCACCATTTTGTAATTGTTTCTAGATCCTGCTGCATTTCTTGGTGGGAAGTAAGTGGATTTCCATAAAACTTGGTGTCATCGGCGTATGCTGAACAAACAGATTTAATAAGGAACAGAAGGTCAGCTGCGTATATGAGGAAAAGTATTGGGCCCAAAACGGAGCCCTGCGGTACGCCACTGAGTACGTTGAGCCAAGTTGAATGAGAATCTCCTATTCTTACAGAAAATAACCGATTCGATAAAAAGTCTTTTATCCACAAGAGCAAGCATCCCCTGATTCCAGCTGCATCTAATTTACATAACAGTCTTTGTAAAGGCACTCTATCAAATGCCCTGGAAAAGTCTAGGTAAATTATATCTATAGGAATCTTATTGTCCAAAAATTTTGTCCAATCATTAACACAAAAAAGGAGATTTGTAAGTACGGAGCGTCCACGCACAAAGCCGTGCTGGTTTACAGGTATCACGTTATGTTCCAAAAGAAATGTCATAAGTTGGTCAGCGATGATCGACTCCATCAACTTACAAACTATAGAGGTTAGACTTATAGGTCTGTAGTTATCTGTATTTGTTTTATCTCCTTTTTTATAAATTGGTGTGACTGAAGCCTTTTTCCATGCATCGGGAAGTGTATGGGTGTCAAATGATGTTTGCATAATTTTTGACAGAGGGTAAGACAGTGATTGCATGCATTTCTTTAATAGTTCACAGGTGACTCCATCTGGACCTGGTGACGTGGAATTTTTGAGTTGGGAGATATGATTTTGGATTATTTCCATAGAAAAGTTTATAGTTTCTATGGATGCGTTATTTCTAGGTGTGGCTACGTTTGGCATCGGGGTGTTATCTGCTTCTTTGACATATGCCTTCGAAAATGTTTTGGCGAATGCGTCTGCAATCTCTGCGTTATCACAACAAACAGTTCCCTGAGAAGTTTTGACCATTGGCGTAGACACTTTCGTGGTTAAGGATTGCCTAATGTGTTTATGTATTTTTTTATTATCAGTGGAGTTTGCAAGTCTTTCCTCATAGGTTTTTCGAGCGTTTCGGATGGTAAGGTTAACTTGATTGGAAAACAACCTATGAGTTTCATAATCCTCAGCCGACTGGGTAATCCTAAACTTTCTCCACAGGGAGTTTTTTCGTTTAACGAGTTGAAAAATTGCATCAGTAATCCAAGGTTTCTGAGAGTTTGTGGTTATTAATCGAACTGTGGTGTTTTTATCTATTATTTGTTTAACAGTGTGAAAAAATCTGTCCCATATTATGTTTATATCAGTAGAATTTAAAACATTGTCCCAGTCTATATTATTAAGATCACTTTCAACGGAGTCATAATGTACATGTTTAATGGTTTTTGTTAAGTTTTTTTTGTTTGTGGGAGTTAGTATTTGTAACTTGGATAGTATGGTTACATGATCGGATATGCCTATAGGGCTATGTATTTCAGGCTCTGTTATTAAAGATATATCATTTGTAATAATTAAATCCAAAATTGAAGGTCGTTGATTTAATCTGTAGCGAGTAGGTTCGGTAATAAACTGGTGAAGGCCAGCGTCAATAATCATATCGTAAAAAAGTTGAGTTGAGTTGTTTAGATTTATTCCATAATTATTTTCGATCGGCCATTTTAGGGATTTTAAGTTAAAGTCACCAGTCACCAACAAATTTTTATTTTCGGTCGCAAGTTCTTTAATTTTATTGACAATTAATTGATCATCTTGTATGTGATCTTCTGGACGGTAAATGCAAACAAATGTTAAAGTTATGTCCTTAGATTTAAATTTAAGAACGAGCGAATCTGTTACTTCACAGTTGAAACTAGATTCCTCTATGAAAAAGCCTTTAACATCACGAATTTTGACGTAAACACATACTCCACCACCTCTTCTATTTGTTCTGTCTGATCTGTACAATGTATAACCTTTAATGTTTACTAATGAATTCGGGATATTGGGTTTAAGCCATGTTTCCGTGATAAAAATTAAAGTGGGCTGACTAATTTGAATATTTGCAAGAAGTTCATTAAATTTTGCTTGGAGAGAATCAAGATTTGTATATACTATGGACCATTCAGTAAGTTTATTTACTCCTTTTTTGCATCAGTTATAACAGGGCAACTATTAATGTATTTTATGGTTAGGTCAGATTCCCCATTATTCATACGATTTTCCATTTCAGTGCGGAGATTATTCAGGTGTTTAATCTGATTAGGAGTTTTGTCATCAGTTATTTTTATGGTATCAGTGATAAATGAAGAACCAGCAATTTTGTTTTTATTTTTGAGGATTTTTCGAGCCAAGTATTCATTTGACAAAATTACTTTAGTTAATGGTTTGCTGTTGGTATTATTTTTGCTAATAAGTCGGGATACATCTATAATTTTATCAGCAGAATTGGGTTCAATTATGTTCAAAATCTGACGAACTTTTTCAACGTCCTTTAGTTTTCGAACCTGCGGTGTACCCTGGTAAGTAGATAAGCCATGGATTATTAAATGTTTAGAACGGCGCATTCGCTCTACAGCTTCACTAATAATTTCTTCAGAATTAGTTGTTGAAGAGGATGACGTAAATTGATTAATTTTTTCGTCTAATTTTGTAAGTATCTCAGTTTTAAAGTTTTCAAAGATTTTCTCAAAATTTCCAAGCTGTTCAACTTTAGTAGTGCAAGAGTTGCAAAAGATTTTAATTGCACGCTTCTTTTGACGCGTGAGGTGGTCATTCTCCAGACCTACACATCGAAGGTGTACGCTGCGGGAACAGCCATCGCACTTGTGTTTAAGTACATTTGCAGTGACCGCTGCTTGACAATAATCGCATACGTTCATTTCGGCAAGAGGCGGTGCTTAGTTATCAATAATAATATTGTTTTGATGAAATTTTTGGAATTCCTTTGAATAGATTGTAGAAATAGGTAGGCTGCCTCGAGCGGATGACTATACTTTTTTAATAGTATGAACCGTAACTACTTTAGATCACTTTAACTTCACTTTCAATAAATTTTGTAATTATTAAGTGTTTAAAACAATGATTTTACTGGAGCGAAAATTAAACGTGTGTACATGTATACGCGTATTTACTTTATTCTAAATGGTCTAAAAATTTCTCTTGTTCCAGACATATACTCAACAATTCGCTAATGGCGAGGATTAAGTCATATGCGCATGGGTTATTTTCCTATTTTTCTACTTTTTCACTTTTATTGACATTTTATACCAAAAAAATAATTTCCAGGAAAATTGGTGAGTACAATAACTCGACAACCTTACACAAAGTTCTCGGATGGGAAAATTTTTCATTTGTGGGGCGGGGTAAAATAAATACAAAAATATTGTGTTTTTTTAATTATTCGTTTTTAAAAAAAAAAGCAAATTCTTTCTCCATGAGTCATGGGCCTTGACCAGTCAATGAGTAATAACAGCGTCGACATGATATTCCGCATGGTAAAAAATAGTTTAAAGTGTGTAAGGACCCAATTTTACCTAAGAATTTGAAGGAAAAATACGACCCTGTCCCCGGCCGGTGAAGCAGGAAGCACGGGTAATCCCGAGTGGGACAATTTTTAGATGGATTTTTTTATCTTTGTTCGAACTGTTTTTGATGAATATAATCCTTAAAAACCGGTATTGTTATGATTATTTAATCTTAGATTGTGACTATGCAACCTTAAATTGTGATTATTTAATCTTAGGTTGTGATTATTTAATCTTACAAGTGTATAAGTAAAAAAATTTTAATAATTAATTATTCTAAAAGTTATTTGGCCATGATAGGATATAAAAAATCCAGAAAAAGCTTATATAAATTAAAATAAAGTAAAATTAAGAATAGCATTTTGTTAAGCTTACCTTTAAGTAAAACGACTGGGGACTAAAGATTAATTTTTATCTGGGCAAACCTTATGCTTTTAACTACCACTTTTTTTGGGGAGCTTTCGCAAACACAAATAATTAATTACTTAACAAATATTACGAATTTAAAACTTTTGAAACCTTATTATTAGCATTTTGCTGAAAAAGTGTCTGTAACTGGGCCAGTGTCTGTAACTGGGTATTTTACCTTACTAGCATAAATCTATATTTTAGGTACTTGCCTTGTTGAGAGAAAATTGATATAACCGTAACCATACATGTCGACCAGGAATATGTTTTTTTGCTATTTAGATAAGAGTATTCCATGTCATAAGCAAACTTTATCAAAACAAAAATAACTACACCAGAAGCTATAGTTAAATACCATAAATTAATAGTAAATGGTCTAAAAATTTCACTTGAAATGGGGTCATGTATACCAGGATTTCGAAACAGGAAACATGATCTAAAGTAAAAAAAATAAATTATAATATAATAATGGGCGCAGCCTTGGCCAAATTAGTACCTTGAGAGTTGGAAATTAAATTTTCTTATGAATATAAAAAAAAATTTATTTACAATCATATAAAACATAAAATATTACCAAAATAATTGCATTTAAATAAATGTTTGGTTATGTTGCTCTCAATGACAATCATAGCAAGCCATTTATAAAGTAAAATCTAAAGCCAAAGCAGGTTAGAAAAAATACTTATTTATGGTACTAGGGGGTAAAGTAAGACATTGCCCATGAGAAAATTGACCTGTTAATTTCGGAGAGGGCAGTTTACCCATGAGTGCCATACAAAGTTTTGTCCAATACCCATTTTAAACGTTTCTTTTTTTTATTTAATAATTAATTCTGTGTAAATTTTTGATTCAAACTTATAAATTTTAGCTTTCAAAAACGTCGTATATTAAATCAGGTAGGCTGCTTTAAAGTATTATCCTATACAAGTCAATTTCATTCGCAATAAAAATTAAAACAAAAACATATAAAAATTGTCCAAAAGTGATTTTTTTGGACAATAACGTTAGATAACGGATAATGTATGTAAGTACAAGTAAAAATACGAATATTTAGCTCTAGAATTAATTTTATAATATAAAACTTTTAGTAAAAAGTTTTGACAGATGAGTGGTTTTTACTTTTCAAGTGATAAAGTAAAAGCCACGCGTGGGTTATTAACAAGTGTCTCTGTTTAAAATAAAGCTAGTAATTGTCTTAAGCGTTTGGGTATTGGACAAAAATCTTTTTCCACAAACGTCAGCAAAAGTATAATTTTTAACGCATGCTGTCAGTGTCTAAAATGTAATTTTAAGGTACTGGTGCCAACAGAAAATTTCGGTCGATATCATTCGCCCTTTCGCTTCAAAAAAGCAACAAGCTTGTAATATTTGCTTATGTCCTGATTCTTTATGTTTATCATTACCTTCAACATGGAATAATTTGAATAAAGCGTTGACGATTGGACTTTTCTTCAAAGCACTTTATCACTAACATTTTTGTCAACAACTTTCATTATCTTGTTAAACTTTATGGACAATTGGATTTCGAAATAATATTTTATAAATTTAATAAGTAAGAAACGCCTTGATTTGTACTTTTAATATTGTTTGTAGAAAAAATAGTATATAATATGTGCTAAAAGTGATTTTATTTTATTCGAAGGGATGGGACACTCCGCCTTCAGCGTCGTGTTTATTTAAAATTAGGGTGTTGGATAACATTTAATTCTCAACTTGCGTATTAAGTGATTTTATCCACACTTGTTAAGAAAACTATTTATGACATTGCAATGGTTAGAAAAAAGGTAACTTTCTATCTTGTTAAAAAGTAAATAGGAATGATATACTTTGCAACTTCTTATAATGCACTAAAAGAACATTTTACTGTATGATTGTGAATAAATTATTTTTTATAAAGAACTTTTACTTTCGGGTTTAGACCGTATCAATGGATTTTTACTTTCAGACGTTTCGTCTCTTACTGCTAGAGACATCATAAGGGATTAAACTGACACTGAGTTTCGAATCAACTGGTGTCACAATTTATGACAAGTCGTGGTTATTGTTATAGTCATAAATTGTGACACAAGTTGATTCGGAACTCAGTTTTAGATTAATGCCTGAAGATATCTCTAGCAGTAAGAGAAGAAACGTCGGAAAGTAAAAATCCATTGACACGGTCTGAACACGAAAGTGAAAGTTCTTTAGTGAAAGTTCTTTGGTGGCCGTGAAAGCTTAAAATCTAAAATATTTTTTTATGCTTTGAACCTGAATTTAAATGTTCCAACAAAATAATCATAAGCCGGAACTCTAGCAAATCGAATTACCCCACCACTACTACTTATATCAACTTTTTCTTCAAATAATAATCGGGCTACACCATCATCAGAACCATTCGACAAGTTTCCAAACCATGTGTGACTAACTGTTGCCACATGACTAAAAGTTTTTAATTATATTTAACCAGGAATATTAAAGTTTAATCAAAATTATAAAAATAATAATTACTATAATTATTATAATTATAATTATTATAATTATAATTATAATTAATTATTCCATCAATCTCTTTTGTCAATAGCCAGAAATTACGCAGCCTGTGAACACAGGGCCATGCAGGCCCTGTAGCTGCAGCTGCACCTGCACTAGTGCAGTGTGACCATTTGCAAATTAAGATTTCCTGATTTTTCCGTGATTAAAATTTAGAACTTTTCCTGATTTTGGTACACACAAAAAGTTTTTAAATCCAATTTGTGCAAATAATTTAAACGAGCTGTTTCGTTTTTGAGTTATGATTTTGTACTTTATGAATAAATACTTGTTTTATTAATAATTAATTATGTAGAACAGCTTTTTTTAACTTCGCCGATTTTTCCCTATTTTTACAGTTTTCTCTGATCGTTGGACACCCTACAGTATCAAGGAATATTTAAGTTACATTATATAATTTTGATTAAAATTAGTCTTTATAATTTTTTTCTATTTTGCGACTCTTATAAGCTCATAATTAGGCGCATTTTGCGTGTGCTTATAGGCCTATAAGAGGTTAGTACTTTTTTTTGGGTTGCCAAGACAGGATAAAAGAATATCGCTTGGCGTTTTCCGTGCAAATGTCAACACCGTTTTTGTTTAGTTTTCTACGACATTGTGTTTTAAGTTAATTTTTACCGTGTTATAGTTGTGATTTGGTTACTTACAGTGAAAAGGAGAAGAGCTGACTATAAAAGATATCAAAATATCGTTTGTTCTATGAATTTCAAGCATTGCGAAAATTGTAATGCCAACCCAAAACAAAAATCCCTAAATCGATCATCAATTTAAATGAAAGTTTTTTTTTTTTATTTTAGAGCAAAATATAAAAAAATAGTATAAAGCACTCGTGTTATGAAATTAGTACTTTAATATACTATTACGTCTTTCATACGTTGGTAGATATATAACTTCAACTTGTTACCATTAAAATTTTCCAGATTTGGTGTAAAGTGCCTTAATGTGACGTTTTCTTGACAGAAAGTGTCAAATTAAGACACTCCGATTAGAAGTAGTTCTACTTCTAGAATTAGATGGCTCACAAGTACCATCAATCTAATGATTTTATCAAGATGATGTCATATGGAATCCATATTAAAACAAACTTTATTTTTGAATACGTACTCAAAGTTATGAACTAGCTGTAAAGTTAAAGTAATTGAATAATGATACTTGCTGAAAGTATTTCTCTCCCTGTATCTTAAATCTTGCATGTAGTCCTCCAATTTGTCTTTAAATCCAAATGTCAACTAAAAATAAAATTTTACTCGGTTAATCCAATATGTGATTATTTTTACACGGCCAAATTTTAGCTCAAAAAAATAAATAAGGGTCTGCCCATTATGTGAAAATTTGAAAAAAATTAAAAATATTTCATAAGGAACGATTTTTTTAATAAGATAAATTTGGTATATGGTATACCATAAACCATATCGCACAAAATGCAAAAATTAAAACCTGTACGAAATTTCTGCTCAAAAAAACAAAATTTGGCATGCACCTGAAAACTAAAAAAACAAAACGATAAAAAATTGTTTAATATTTTTTTATAATGGAAAAAAAAGATTATGTGCCAAAGTTTAGCCAAAAAGCAATAAAATTAGCTACCACCCACTTCATTTGAATTTGATTTTTTAATTTTCAATTGAAGTAGGTTGATGCCAAATTCATTTTTTTTAGTTAAAACTTAACACAGATCTATATCTATATATATTATCTTCCGTTTTCCACTTTTTTGCCCCAAACTTTTTTGTTTGTAGCTTTTTAGACATTTTTTCGATAAAATATATTTTCTTACTTAAAAATGCATAAAAAGGTGCAACAGCGTATGTCCAACGGTTTTCGAGAAAATTGCAGTTTAAACATCTTACAGATTTTGAGTATCAAAAATATAAACTAAAAAATGCGCCAATAAAAATGTAATGCTGCAGGGTGATTGTATATTTAAGAGTATAACAAAGTTTGTATTCACAAGTTCTATAAAAAAAATAAAAACCCTTGAAGTATGCACCAAGCAATAAAATATAATAATCCGGAACTTAACAAGTTAGACTTTATAATATTTAATAACTTAAAAAAATCCTTACAGACTGAAAACTGGGCAGAAGTTTTAAATGAACATGATTCTGAAAAGGGATATGACATATTTTTGCAAAAATTAAATAGCTATATTAAAAGTAACACTGAATCCAAAATCATTAATAGCAAAAATAGAAAAATAAAGCCATGGATGACACAGGGTCTGCTTCTGTACGTCACCGTGATTATTTAAAAAAAAACAACTAGACAAAAAAAAATACTGTAGAAAAATATACTGAATATAAAAAATACAGAAACTTTTTTAACAATTTAATTAAATCTACTAAAAATAATTTTTATAGGAACGAAATTGAAGGCTCAAATAAAAACTACAAAAAAATTTGGAAAACTATCAATCAAGCTTGTAGCCGTGGAAAAAACAACAACAACAACAACAACAACAAAACTATAATTTTAGAAAATAAGCATGGTAAAATTGTAAATCAGGAAAAAGAGATTGCAACGTGTTTTAACAATTTTTTTACTAATGTTGGTAAAGAAATGGCCCGAAATATTAAAAAGTCATTGGGCACACCCAAAACAAAAAGAAATAACTATTCTATGTTTTTAAATCCGGTTACTGAAAATTAAATTATTTCTATAGTGAATAATTTAAAATAAAATTCTTCTCCCGGACCTGATAATATTTCAGTGCACCTTATAAAAACCTGCCATGTTTATCTTTTAAAACCGCTAAATCACATAATAAACTCTTGCTTTTCCTAGGTTAAATCCAAAACAATTTAAGGAGTCAGTTTCAATCCCAGTTTATAAATCTGGTAAGAAAACACTTCCTACAAACTACAGGCCAATCACCCTCATAAATAATTTTACAAAAATCTATGAGCATTGCTTAAAATCCAGACTAATAGCATTTTTAACAAAACATAAGATGTTGAGCAAAAACAAATTCGGTTTTCAAAAAGACATTAGCACCGAGGATGCCACTATTGAACTTTTTAAGTACATTATCTATACTAGTAATAAAAATAAAAAGTGTCTTGCTATCTTCCTTGATTTGGCAAAGGCCATTGATACGGTTAATTTCGACATATTGTTAGATAGATTAGAAGCTATTGGAATTCGTGGCTTCGCGTTAAATATTTTCAGGACTTATCTTCAAAATCGTTTTCAAAGGGTACCTTAGGGGACAGTGTTGGGCCCAATTTTATTTCTAGTTTACATAAACCTTTTGGGAAATTTAGATATAAATGGTAAAATTATTTCTTACGCAGATGATACTGTAGCTATATTTGAGGATCAAACCTGGGTTAAAGTATTTAAAAAAACAGAATTGGCTATGCAAAGGATCTGTCTATTTTTAAATCAAAGTCTCTTGAGCCTTAGTATATCAAAAACAAAATTTATGACATATTCCGCCACAAGTGTTGATCAACACTCTTAAGTACTCTTAAAATTCATGGTAATGATTGTGTGGATTTTAGCCAGTGCTCCTGTCATTCTGTCAGCAGGGTTGACTCAAAAAATATTTGGGAATGAAAATTGATCAAAATTTGAGGTGGGATAAACATATAAATAATCTGGTTCATAAATTAAGAATATTAGTAAACAAATTTTATAAACTAAGAGACATTAGACAGACATAATTTAAAAATAATATATAACGCACTAACGGAGTCAATTTTTAGATATTGCATTATTGTTGGGGGGGGGGGGGGGTGTTACAACAACGCCTTAAATCCTTTAGAAAAGGCTCAAAATAATATACTTAAAGTGATATTTAAAAAACCTCGTCTTTATCCAACAGAAACGCTATATAAAGAAGCGGAATTATTTACCATTAGAAAAATGTACGCATATCAATCAATTTTCTGGATAAAATTTCAAAAAATTGATAAAACAGGATCTGTTGTAACCAGACAAGCAAATTCACTTGAAATACCGTTATGTAAGAAAAATTTTACTCAAAAAAATGTACTATTTTTCGCTCCTAAATTCTACAATTTACTACCAAAAAATATTACTCAAATATCAAATTACAAAACTTTTAAAATAGAGGTAAAACGTTATATTAACCTTAATGAAGTTCAGTTTTTAAAAATCATTTCTGATTAAGTAAAAAAAGTCACTTAATTTCCTGTAAATTGCTTGTTTTAGTATTTTTGATATCTTCCTTGGTTTTTTCTTTTTATTTTATTATTTACTATATTATTTTAACAACATTTTATTCCTGCTTTTAATTTCCTTTCAGAAAACATTGCACAGTACTATTAGGCGCAAAATAAACTCTATTACATTATACAAATTAAACTTAAGTAGTTTGATCACACACAATCCCTAGGTTTAGGTGACAGACTAAAAACATACCTTCTAAAAATTATAAAAAATATGTTAAATATCCGTTATTCTTAGGTCTATTATTAAAACTAATTTAATTTAAAATAACTCAAAAATGTAATTTTACCGATGTATTTTGTATTTTAAAGTTGTTAATAAACTTGAAACTTAATGTAACCCGTTTTACTCTTAATTTTTATGTCATACAGGGTTATTCACGGAAGTGGCCTATTAAACGTTTATGGAGAACCAATAACTTTGAAAGTCTGCTAATTTGCACTTTGGGGTTTTTGAATATGGGCAATCGATTAAAAATGTTTTCATGCTTGTGCCACTTCCGGTTGTACCGGAAGTGGCACTCAACTTTAATTTTTTAAATGGAACACCCCATATATTTTTTAATTTTTAAAATTTGCATAAAATTTGCTTTATTTTAATGTATAACACGTTATGTCTATCTCCAGTAGTTTTTGAGTTATTCAAGTTTTTAGCGAAAAATAAGCAAATTCAAGCACCCCTAAAAACAATAATTTCTCCTTGATTTTTTAAATTGAAGAAAAGTTGTTTTGTATTTTGCTCAATGATGGTTAAGCGAATCATTCTAAGCTAAAATGGAATCCAAAATTTATACAGGGTGTCTGAAAAAGCAGGTCAAACTTAACAAAATTAAAATAGCCATAACTCTTTTTTTTTAAATGACACCCTACATTTTTTTTTATTTGTTTAAATAGAGAATTCAATTTTCTTTAAAATAAGTATAGGATACCCTATACCTAACTTTAACCGTTTTCGAGCTATTTGCAAATTAATGTGAAAAAGAAGTATTTTGCAGTATTTCTGCAATTACGTAAATTTTTAAAATTGTATTGTGTTTTTATTTCTTTTAACCTAAATGTTATCGTTCTTATCGTGATAAATTAGTGTAAAATAATGGCAGAGGCTTATTCTTACCCTGTTATTTTGGATTTATTTTCTATTTTTGGTGAAAATGATAAAATAATTAGTAGAACCTGCAGAAACTTTAATACAAAATATCCTGATTTACCAAGAATGTCATGTAAAAAATTTAGAAGAATACACAAAAATTTTTCGCAATTTGGAAAAGAAAATGCAGTGAAATCTCTTACGAAACCAATTACAAACAACGAAGATAACGAAGTCAATGTTTTGGGTTACTTTTATGCATATCCACATGCCTCAATTCCTGCAGCTAGTTACGACTTGGGAATTTCCTATTCAAGCATCCAAAGAATTTTAAAAAACCACAAGATGCACGATTACAAAAAGCAAAAAATACAGGCCTTAAAACCTAATGATTTTCAAAATAGAGTGGACTTTTGTGAAAATCTTTTGATAAATATTCAAGAAAAACAAAACTTTTTAAAAAGAATAATTTGGACGGACGAGGCTAAATTTTCTCAACAGGGTATTTTTAACAGAAGAAATGTACACTACTGGGCGCATGAAAATCCAGTTTTAAGGTAAATATAATGATCTTTGAGGTAAATAAATAAAAATCGATTAATTTTTCTGGCCTATTTTATAAAATATAACAAATTTTAACAGAAATACGACTTTTTCACAATAATTTGCAAATAGCTCAAAAACGGTTAAAGTTAGGTATAGGGTATCCTATACTTATTTTAAAGCAAATTTAATTCTCTATTTAACCAAATAAAAAATGTAGGGTGCCATTTAAAAAAAATGAGTTATGGCTATATTAAATTTGTTAGATTTGACCTGCTTTTTCAGACACCCTGTATAATTTTTGGGTTCCATTTTAGCATAGGATAATTCGTTTAAGCATCATTGAGCAAAACACAAAACATCTTTTCTCCAATTGAAAAAATCAAGGAGAAATTATTGTTTTTAGGGGTGCTTGAATTTACTTATTTTTCGCTAAAAACTTGAATAACTCAAAAACTACTGAAGATAGACATGAAGTATTATACATCAAAATAAAGCAAATTTAATGCAAATTTAAAAAATTAAAAAATATATGAGGTGTTCCATTTAAAAACTCAAAGTTAAGTGCCACTTCCGGTACAACCGGAAGTGGCACAAGCATGAAAATATTTTTAATCGATAGGCCATATTCAAAAACCCCAAAGTGCAAATTAGCAGACTTTTAAAGTTATTGGTTCTCCATAAACGTTTAATAGGCCACTTCCGTGAATAACCCTGTATATTGAGGTGACCCTGGCCTAAAATCCCGGGTTATTTTTGAAAAATAACAACGCGGCAACAAGACTCGTCGGAGGTTGTCATCCAGCGAAGCGACAATATCCGAACGGTAAAAAATAAGGGGCCTCTTTCGGGTGTGCGGTTCGTGCGTGGAGTCAGTAGTTCGCCGTCCGAGATAGTGTGTAGGAGTGCGGTCTGTGAATCTTTTCCGGGTACGTCTATTTTTGTTAAGTATAGTTAAATATTAGGTTTTGTTTATTTTTCTATGTAAATATATCACAATCTACCTCTAATGAAGTACACACATTTTCAGCATTTTGTAAATTGTTTGCGTCAGATGCATTCCGAAATGATATATTTTTCTTAAAGGCTTTGGATACATGAAATTGAGTTTGTCATAAAGTAGACAGTGTCTTGTACTAGGGTAGCCCTGTTTTATATACGAAAAAATAATCATAGAATTCCTGCAGAGATTGGATCAAATGGGAGTTTGTGATGTAGTGTTGGTGATTTGGTTTTTATAACTGCTTTCTTTGTTCCAAAAGGGTGCCAAAGTTTGACAGGTCTTTTCTGTTGAGGAAAAAGAAAGGTCTGTTTTTAGGTTTAATAATTTGAGAGTGTTATCTTACAGGTTAGCCTTATTTATTTATTTATTTATTTATTTATTTATTTATTTATTTATTTATTTATTTAAATGTTTAGAGTCGTTTTGGGACTTTACAAGAAAGTATTATTATTTATTCATGCAAAATACTTAAACAAATTTTATTAAATGGCTATTAAAAATATTGCAGATGATTAGCTCCCGCAAAGGGGAAATTCCATGTAAACAGGTTTGGTTTTAGGTTAAGATATTATAAGCGTTATTTACTAGGTAAACTTAAATCAAACTAGCATAAAACCTGATATTCGGTCTTTTTATTGTAGATTTCTGTACAGTTTATTTACATTTTATGCTAAATATTTGTAACTTCAATATTTTAAACATTATGTAACGAAATCAAAAAACTAATAAGAACGAAAATAATATCATATAAAATAACAAAAAACGATTATTATATTAGAAAACTAAAAAGAAATGAATGTTAAATTGAATTCAATTTAATTTAATTGTATTTATTTATATAACATGTACATATTAATGTGTAAATTTTAAGGGCTGGTTTCACAAATTGTTCAACTTCTTTTAATCATAAATGAGTAGTATCAGATTGGGTGTTTCAGGTTTTGAGAAAGGTGTACTCGTGCGAGAAACAGGGCCTTGTTGTGAGAATTAACATTTTCTATTACTGGTGATAATTCGATTTTCGGGGTGAGTTGCATAAAGGGTATTGACGTTACATGATTATTGGGGGTACGCGGCGCGTCACACGGTTTACCCGGCTTGTGGTTATCGGATATCTCAATAAACCTTTACTTATTAATTTCTTTTATTACTACTGTATGAACATTATTGTTTAATTATTATATTTAATATTATTCGGTGGTCTTGGAAGAGCATAGGGACACTTTCAGGCAGTGACATAATAAACCCAGCTGAGTATTAAATGTGCCTCCGGCTTTCATGACCTACTCGATCGAGAGATTATATATTTATGTACTATATTATATTCTCTATTTATGTATGCATTGAACCGTCTTATTTAATTATTTATAAACTTTACTGCGCATCTCTATATCTTATGCAACCAGCTAATTAAACCGAATTACCTAGCCCCAAAGTGTTCATCTATAGGCAGTGACATGATAGACCCGGCTGTTACTTATTATTTATATTTATTACTAATCTATGTCTTTTGTATAAATGTTTCTTCTGTTTTAAATGGAGTATGTGAGAAACTCTCATGACTCAAACCACAAACTTTGATACATGCTTGTTTCATAAATAACAATGTTTTACACAATATTTTTTAAACCCACCTACCTTCAGTATTATTTATTAAAGGTTTAATTTACAATTTATCCCTACGGTTTTAAGATATTATAAAATTAAATATTTGAATAGATAAAACATAAACGGGTTTTCTAAGTAGGAGACGAGTTCTTTCCTCTTTATGTGCGCTTGCACTGAATGCGTCTCTTTAATTTTTATAACTGCTACTCGCTATCACTTTTATTTGATAGTTGAGATTTACTGTTAATTTGTTGGTTATTTATTTTCAGGGGTAATATCATAAGTGATACTTGGTTAGGTATGGGTGGTTTTTTACATAAATTTTACGAATATTAATCCCAATAACGAAAATGCAACGACTGTTTTAGCAGGAGTTGCATTTTCCAAAAATTGAGATTAATATGAGTAAAATTTGGAAAAAAAGCACCGGTACCTAACCTAGTATCACCAATTGATATTTAGGGAGAGAATATAATTTATATTTAATACACATGCCTCTTAATTATAACGTATTAATCCACAAATAAATTATATTTTATAAATTAAAAAGCAAACAATAGGCACGATTTTAGATTAGAGAAAGAAGGGGTAAAAAAACATAGTAGGGGTAAGGTATTTTCACTTATCAGTACAGCATATGCATACTACATATATATATATACTCGGCGCATTATCTATCTGAGTAACAAATTGGATCAAGGAAGCTATGATTAGTGGTTTAAAAATGACTTTTAGTAATATTTTTGTAGCCCATTGTGCTTTTGATAATTTTTAACATTTAGGTTAAATTGACTGTCATTTCACGTCTTACAAATAATAACAAAATCTGTTTAAAAAGTAAAACTTTGTTCAAAATTATAATAAAAGTAAGTTTTTATTCATAAAGTGCTATTATAAACTTAAATTTAACATTACCTGAATAAAATTACGGACCAGTATTATTTTAACCAAAAAATTCTCTGTTATAGTGTTTACTTCAAAAATTTATAGAGCACTGCATTATATTACTTCATTTAAACAAAATGTTTATAGATTGATGCTTTAGTTTTCTTTTTATGCACTTTTCTTGTTATTTCTTCTTGCTAAAGCAAATTATTTGGATTTTTTTATAAATGTCAAAATAATGTCTTGATTGACAATAAATTTTAAACAAGATGAAAACCTTACATAAGGAACTAAATATATTCTGCCAACCAAATAACAAGAAACAAATGACCATCAACTCAGATAGATAATGCGCGGAGTTTATAAATTGTATTCTCATGTAAATTAATTGAATAAATGGTGGTTATAAAAGTTATTATAGTCTTTGCTTTCCCCATTCCTCACTTATTCTTCTTCCTTCTTTGTGGCCTTTTCTCAGTGAGATAATTAGCCAGATCCCTATTCCTCACTTAGTAGAGTCAGATCAGACAGCCTAGAATCTGTAGTAGTAGCCACCTAGCTAGAAGGGTTCGGTGAATACTCCACCACCACAGGGTAGGGTCCTTTTTGTTCACTAGTGATATTACGTGCCTCGGGTTTGCGTTTTAAAGAATTTGGTGGTTACATTACAATATCAAAAACAAAAGCTTATTAAAACAGTTTTCTACTGATATGCTATATAAGCGGCTTTTAAAAAAAATTTAATGCAAAGGAATAATTAACACCTACAAAATATCCAAAAACAGATGTTTTTCGGTATTACTCCAAATTTCTTCCATTGATTTTTGTATGTAAATTAATACTAAGAGTATTTATTTTGTTGCAGATGATCAGGTCAGGGAAAAGTCAGAAAACTTTCTAAAAACTTTCTGAAATTTTACAAATTTGGTCAGGGAAAAGAAAAGAAAAAGAATTTGGATTTCAAATTTCAGTGGCAACCCTGCAGCAGTGTCGGACTGGGGACTAAAATTTTTGGCAGGGATGTAAAGTTTTTTAGGGGATGAGAAAATAGTTAGCGTTATCAGAAAGGAAAATTACTTTATATTTACCTTACCATTATAAAGTGTAAATCAGTGTTCAAATGTTAAAAAAAGAACTAGTGTAAGAACCTATTATTGGCACATGTCCCAATAATTAGAATTTAGTTTAATTTTGTATGCCAATTGTTAGTACCGTCGAAATTAAATAAAAATGTAAAGAAAAATAAAGTTTTAAGGCTAATTAGAATGTAAAATGCCTATATTTACTATAATTATAGAGAAAAAATAGTAAGTCTATCAATAAACGTCCTTTACTGAACTTCCATTTAAAGCACTCTCTTAGCACAAACCTTAAAAATTCACACTTACATAGTTCACACAAAATTGCTAGGACTCTACTGCCCAGGCGGGGAAAATAAAGTTTTCGTATTTAAATATAATATTTGACATTATTGCCACTTCGTAAAAAAATAGTTAGATTAGGGTACCAATGGAGATTTGTTTTATATAAACGAGAATACAATTTATATATATGTAGTATGCTGTACTGATAAGTGAAAATACCTTACCCCTACGATGGTTTTTTACCCCTCTTTTCTCTAATCTAAAATCGTGCTTATTGTTTGCTTTTTAATTTATAAAATATAATTTATTTGTGGATTAATACGTTATAATTAAGAGGTATGTGTATCAAATATAAATTATATTCTCTCCCTAAATATCAATTCGTGATACTAGGTTAGGTACCGGTGTTTTTTTTCTCAAATTTTACTCATATTAATCCCAATTTTTGGAAAATGCAACTCCTGCTAAAGCAGTCGTTGCATTTTCGTCATTGGGATTAATATTCGTGAAATTTATGTAAAAAACCACCGATACCTAACCTAGTATCACTTATGATATTACCCCTGAAAATATCACTCCAGTTCCAATAATAAGCGGAGTGCCAACGATTGGGGGTTTTACCCTACCAAAAATTAAAAACTAAAATGTTAAAAACAAAAATGTGGGGTAAAGCAGGGTGATTTTACATAAATCGCTAAAAAAAGTTTTCATACATATAGGCTCATAAATCGCTTTTAAAAGTACCTTGGCCCTTTAAAAACCGTGTACTTTTAGGAGACCGTAACTCCCGATTTTTTTGAGTACCTACATGTATAAAAACGTTTTTCTTAGTTTTTGATGTGCAGTTAATCTACATATTTGAAATTTTGGTTTTTAAAATTTTAGTTTAATTTTTGACACTCGAAATGTGTAATTTTGCCTTTAATTGTATTTTTCTCGAAAACGGTTAATCCTAGACACGGTGCACTTCTGAGGGGCGTTTTCCGAACTTGCGGCGAACTTAATATTCTTGTTATTTATGTAGTAACCAACGATTTAGGACCAAAATTAAAAAAATCTATCGGTTAGTTTTTTTTTATTTAGATTTTTTTTATAAAAATCTGCACCTATTTAATTATTTGTCTATATCTCAGCTATTTCTAATTATAACAAAAATATGATTAAAAATAGAATAAAGACTGCTTAATTTTCTACAAAAAAAGTAAATACCATTTTTTTATATCTTTTGCCGTTTTGTCACAATACGTGATTAAAGTCTGAAGTAAAACAAAAAAGTATAAATTCATCTTTCTATCTATAAAAATTATCTAGGGAGGCTTATTTTACTGTGAAACGTCAAATTACCTTAAAAGGCATTATATCTTTTAATTTACGAGGTGGTTTCATCCTGATATTATTGGTATTATTATAATAAAATAAATAAATTGTATATTGTCAATGCCAATGTTTATTGTTGGAAAAAATTATTTTAGATTGTTGCCTGATGCATTTCGAAGTTTTCTATCTTCATCTTCGGAGGCTAAAAAGTTTATATAATGAACGAAAATATATCATTAGGTTATAGGTTATGTAAAAATTAAAAATTAATAATAGATTTAAATTGCACTAACCTTAAGACATGTCACAAAAATGGTGTGTTTATATATAAAAACATACATAATAAAATTAATATTTTTCTTTTTGAGAAAAACATAAACTGCGAATAGCTTGCAGATGTTTACGAAAACATAACCTCACACAAGCAATGACAAATAAATTATAATCGAATCAAAAGGTGGGGACGACATCTTTGGGTAACAAATCAAAGCAAGTCAAGATAAACATTGATAACTGTATTTGAAATAAAATTTTTTGATATACAAGGATGGTCTAAAATTACATTAAAAATAAATTTTAAATTTTTAATTTTTAAATTTTATAAAATGAATATGAATAAAAACAAAAAATATATATGTATAATTTAGGTTTATTGTAGAATGTTGCTATGCAGAAGGCTTTTAAAAATGTTTAGGTTTGGAAAGTTGTATTGAATATTAATTAATTTATTTGGGTCGTACTTACGTTTTAATAAAATTTCATACTTAGGTATTGAGATACTTTATGAAAATCATTGAAATGAAGTACATAGAAATCTGAATCATACAAGTGATTAGATTCGAGTATATGGGATGCGAAATTTGAGTGAACATTATTTTGGTCCAACTCTACGCAGTTGTTATGTATTTCTCTAAAATGTTCAGAGACCCTAGTGCCAAAAGCTCTTTTGGTACATTGCAAGTGGTACATTTTAGAGAATATACACCACTTTTTTGGCTTTTAGGAATGGGGTCTTTTATGAACGAGACAAAAGTTTTTAAATTAAAGTTATTTGTGAAGGTTATTTTAATATTTCTCTTTTGAAAATTTTTTTTAATGTTATTTGAAGACTGACCTAAAAATGGTATGCTGTAGTAAGTATCAGAGTTGTTAATTATAGTAGCGTCAAGTGCCGTAACTTCTTTTAGCTCAAAGCGTTTTTTAACTTTGTGAAAAATGCGTATAACTTTAAATAAGGGAAAATTATTTTGTTGTGCAATATATAAGATCGTATTATATTCTGACTTGAAGTTAAAACTAGACATGGGTATAGAAAGTAATCTATTGAAGGCTGAGTGAAAAAATGCAAATTTAGTTTGGTAATCACAAAATGACGTGTAAGGGATTATGTTTAATGTGTTGCTAGGTTGTCTATAAATTGAAAAATCTAATGTGTTTTGCACTTTAGTTAATTTAAGGTCTAAAAAAGGTATCGAATAGTCTTTTTCCATTTCAAAAGTAAATTTAATGTTTTTATGTAATGAATTTAAAAAAGTTAAAAAAGGTTGAATGTATTGATCGCATCCTGGTTTAAATATGGCAAAAATATCATCAACATATCGAGCATAAAATAATATGTGTTTATTAAAATATAAGTTTTTTGAAATAAATTTTGTCTCTAAATTATCTACAAATATTTCGGCTAAACACGATGAGAGGACTCCACCCATTTGCAAAAATTCACCCTGAATTTGATTGATTCGTTGAATTTTAAGAAGTTTTGTGCTAAACATTTTTCCAATATTAGAGTTAAATCAACCGTGACATAATCAGGCAAATCACTGTTGGCTAATAAGCCTTTTAGTAATGGAATGCACTCTTTGTAAGGGATAGAGGGGTATAAATTCTCGATGTCAAAGCTGACCATGGTGCAATTATTTGTAAAGTTGTTTAATTGTTTGAGTTTATTGACCAACTCGACAGAATTTTTGATGCTGTATGAGGGTTTAAAATTTAAGTGTGTTTTAAAAACGGATTGTAAAAATTTAGAAGTGAGGTAAGCTGAGCTCCCTACAAAACTATTAATGGGTCTAATGGGACAGTTTTTATTAAGGGACTTGTGAATTTTAGGTAGAGCGTAGAGTAACGGTATTTTAGGGTTAGACGGGATTAATTTACAGTTGGATGTCAAAGTCAAGAGTATCCTTACATTGAGTTAGAACTTTTTTTAAGCTATTATGGTACGGGATGAGGGGGTTTTTGTTAGTAAGGGTGAAGCTGTTTTCTCCCAAAAATGAACTAACACTTTGAGTGTAATCATCTCTGTTTAAGATGACAGTTGCAGTGCCTTTATCTGCTTTAGTGACGATTAAATTATGTTCTTTTAATTTTTACATAACCTATAACCTATAACCTAATGATATATTTTCGTTCATTATATAAACTTTTTAGCCTCCGAAGATGAAGTTATTTGTATAGAAAACTTCTAAATGCATCAGGCAACAATCTAAAATAATTTTTTCCAACAATAAACATTGGCATTGACAATATACAATTTATTTATTTTATTATATCTTTTAATTAAGGTGGCTTCTAGAAAATTTGAAAACTGACGTAAAGTTGTTTATTTTTTTATGATTGTTTTCAATGTAAAGATTTAATGTATTTTTGTAAGAAAGAAGTTTTTTAAATAAAAATGAATTTAGATAATCATGAAACTAATCGAAAATTACACTAGGCAACACGGTTTCTTGCCCTGGTTGGAGTCATATGTTTTTTAACTAATTTTGGGTCGCTGAAACCGAATCTGGCCTCAGAATATTTCTATTACCTAAGTTTTCTGAGAAAAATAAGATAAAAATGTTAAAAAATCATTATTTTATCCCTCTTTTGTTCTAAAATCATGGGAGACAAAAATATTCCAAAGACAAATTTGGATTCGGCGACTCAATATTAGTTAAAAAATACCCAACTTAAAACATAGAAACTTTAAATTCATAGGTACAATAAATAGGGATATTATGAAAAAAAATATATTAAAAAAAAATGGATAATGTGACAAAACTAAGTAGGGGTGGAGGGTAAGAAGAAGGGTGCATAAGGGGACAAGCTTATCGCCACGTACTCATGCTAAAAAATGTCAAAAATCATTACTAGGGGGTCAAAAATTAACTAAAAAAATGTTACTTATTATGGTTCTTATTTAATAAAGTAACATTTTTATGATGTAGAACCATTAAAAAAACAAAACAAAAATACACAATATATTGTTTTATAAATTATTTTTAAACTGGCATAATTGCATGTACTAAAATTTAAAAAATAAGACGTGCTGAATTTTTTTTAAGGTCAAATTTGGATTCTGCGCCTTTAAATTCATAAGAAAAATATATTTTTTAGGCTCGGGAAAAAAGTTTACACTGTGTACTTTAATTTTATATCTTTTTCATTTATTTACTTTTTAGGAACAAACAAAGCAAAATAAAAAAATATTTGTATAAATATTTTTGTAGAGAAATTTATAATCTACAAATTAAGTTTTATAAAGTTTTTAAAAAAAATTGATAGTTTTGCCACAAATGAGCAATTAAGTAAACTCTGCACTTTCATTTTAACCTTTTTATTTTTTTTCGCGTACTTACTCTGACAGTAGTTTCTTGACATATAGATTTTTGAATTCCTCGTATTTTTTTTAATATACCCTAAAATTTTCAAAATTCTACTCTTTTTTTTGAAGATTTTGAAAAAAAACGTCATTATTACCTGAACTTATATCTAAAAAATTTTAGGTGCTAGAATTTTTCCAAGGTCAGATTCGGATTCTACGCCCTCGAATTAGTAAGAAAAATTTACTTTCCGATCTGGGCAAAAAAAAAAGTTGCGATTTGTTGCCTAGTGTTATTGTGCTTTACAAAAATCAAAACCATTAAGCCAATTCCAAGTACATTATTTTGTAAAAAGTAATTTTGATGTCCGTAAATAATTATTATATTTTATCCAATACATCAATATAAAGACTTAGATTACTGTCGTCAACTTACCTAAGGAAATTGACATATTATTCAATGTTTATAAATTGTCTCACGTCTCCCCTAGCAACGTGAGACAATATTTTTACCCCACTCTTTTAGAAAAGGCAGTTTTTTAATGAAATACTTACTTTTTAGTGATTGGGGTGTGTGCGTTTATCATGGGATCCCATTTAATTGATCTTACGAGCCAAACGGCTAAAATAAACAGTAACAATGTTGAAATTTTGAAAGCAATAAAATTGCTATCATAACCTTAAAATTGAAATGTCAAACGTTTGTTTTCCAAAGCCTACTCATCATCGAATCTCGATGTTTATTGATGTAAGGATGCTTTTATATCGATTGTAAAATTTAAAAATATCGATTTCATATTAAGCACATAATGATTCACTTTAATTTACTTTAGTCATGAAGTCTTTAGACTATTATTTATAAACTATATTTATATTTCTTGCGTTTTTTGTAAATATATAGTTTTTACATCGAACTGGTCGATGTAGAATAGCCTCTATAGTAGATGAAACGTACAAAATAGGTAGTTCTAAATTAATAAATGAAACATTGAAAATATTTTATTGAAATAATTTTAAAGTTACCAAAAAACTGTATAAAAACTACAGTAAAATCTATTCAGTTTCTTTTTTATATATGTTAATGTTTTGGATGGGTCCGTGGAAGTGTATACCCCCAAACTGACCTTCAAAGGCCTTAGTTAAGGCATTGTTCACTGTAACATTAATGGTGCTTGTCGGTCTGGATGAGAAGTATATATTAATAGGAGGAGGAGGAGGAGGGACTGAAATAGTGGCAGGAGCACTTTCAGTGGCTGATGTTGAAGCAATGACATCAGTGGCAGGAATGTGGACAGGAGTACGAACCACAGTAGATGTTTTTGCTCCTGATATCTTTCTTGCAATTTCAATTTTGTTCTTAATAGAATCCTCTATGTACCCCTCAGCAACATTGTTGTTTTTCCAAGCTCCATGGCGTTTAATTTCCATAATATCAGCTCCTCCATCAGCCAACAATGTTGCTGAGGAACGTCTAAAGCAGTGACCAGTGTAATCGGAAGAATTTGGTAAGTTTAAATATCTTGCGATATGAAATGGTATCTTAGAAAGAGTGTTAATGCCAACTGGCTGGCATATACACTTCTGGTCTCTGTAACATAGAAAAAACCTATCTGTTTTAGGATTTTTGGGCCTAAGGGATACATATTTTTTGTATAATTGTAATGGGTTTACTGGAAATCCTTCTTCAATAACAGCAAAACTACGTGGCTTGTTGGTTTTAGAATCTGGAATTTTGATGTATAAATATGCTCCCTTGTCTTCAATATCAGCAGTTGTCAGTTTTGTTAGCTCATCACAACGACATGCCCCTGATATTGCAATAATCAGAGCTATCTTCATCAGGAGATACTGACTGTCTGGCGCATCCACCAAAAATCTTACTATATTTTCCCGTTCTAAAATTCTAGCCTTTTTGGGCTTGTAATCCCTGCTTTTACCTTTTAAAAAAGCTGTGAGCTTTGTAAACCTAAAATATACAAACTTAGAAAATAAATCACAAAAATAAGTATGTTTTACCTCGAAATATCTATATCCTCAAAGATTTTTATAGTTGCCTTTAATTTTGAGTATTTGCACCACATTGAACTCGATTGTAATGACTTTGATAAATGCAAAAAGTATGCAAGCAGAACATCCTCATTTAAACCTTTTATGTTTCTCAAATTTCTCCAGTTATCGAAAATTTTATACTCGTGTTCATATTTTTCCTTTGATTTCGGCGGTAGTGTATTAAAAGCAGCTACTTTAGCTTCTTCCAGGATATCCTCAGGGATAAAAACACTATTTTCTTCTCCAAAATCCATTTTAAATTTAAAAATGACGCCACGCGGAAAATTAAATCTTGAACTGTCAAACTTGCAATTGTTTTTTTTTGTAACATAGCCGCCTGCTATTACAGCAGCCGTAATGAGATAAAACATTGCGTGTACATAAAAAAGCATTATTAAAAACCGCATTTTCGTATGATTACAAATGTATTGGATAAAATTTTGTATGGCACACGTGGGCAAATAGATATTGTCCACACAAGAATATTGACCCACTCGGCCTACGGCCGTCGTGGGTCAAACATTCTCTGGTGGACAATATCTTATTTTACCCACTAGTACCATAAATAACTATTAGTTTTTAAAGTAAAAAAGTTAAAAATTTACTTAATTACTTTTTTTATGCATAGGTAATAAATTTTGATTTATTTATTAATAAATTTATTTATTTAGTGGCAGGTTTTTATGCAACAGTGTCATGGAGAGCCCCAACAAACATGCTTTTCGAAATTTGGACATCATCATAACCTATGTTTTTGATTATTGTAACAAACAGTGTACAATATTTTTTTATTTGTTTCATGATTATCTAAATTCATTTTTATTTAAAAAACTACTTTCTTACAAAAATACATTAAATCTTAACATTGAAAACTATCTATCATAAAAAATAATAAACGTCAGTTTTAAATTTTTTCCACAAGCCACCTTGATTAAAAGAAATAATGTGTTTAAATGCAATTTTACATTTTACAGTAAAATAAGCCTTCCTAGATAATTTTTATTAAATATAAAAATGAATTTATACTTTTTTGTTTTACTTCAAACTTTAATCACGTATTGTGACGAAACGGCAAAAGATATAAAAAAAATGTATTTACTTTTTTTGTAGATTATTAAGCAGTCTTTATTTTATTTTTAATAATATTTTTATTATAATTAGAAATAGCTGAGATATAGCCATAAAAAAAAACTAACCAATAGATTTTTTTAATTTTGCTCTTGATTCGTTAGTTACTACATAAATAACAAGAATATAAAGAAAAACTAAAGTTCGCCGCAAAGTTCGGAAAACACCCCTCAGAGGTGCACCGTGTAGAGTATTACAAGAAAATTACCTTTTTACTATTTTACTGTTTTTACCTAAAAAATACTATTCTAATAGTAAAACCAGGAAAAATTTAAGTAGTAAAAGCCCCTTTTGAAGGGGCAAGGCTCCCTTACAACTTGATTTTGGACATTTATTGAAACTTTTTCATATTTTTTGATGTAGAATAGGGTGTAGCGTACTTTATAGATATAGCAAATATAAAAATTACGAAAAACCAAATTGCTTGGGATGCCGTTTTTTTTTCTTTTTTGCCTAAAAAACAATTATATGAATTTACACATCAAACAGAAAATAAATTAATGCTTCGCAAGACCAAAATAAGGAAAAATCTTAAAAAAAGACGTGAGAATTTTTTCTTGTTTTGGCCTTGCGAAGCTTCAATTTCTTTTCTGATTTTTGTGTAACTTCACACGTTTGTGTAAGAAAGAAAAAATGGCACCCCAAGCATTTTAGTATTTCGAAGTTGTTATAGTACGCTACACCCTAATGTAGAAGTACCCCTTAAAAGGAGTCAGAGAGTCCGTCAGATGCCACTTACCGTAAGTTTCAAAAGACGATGAAAAACAAACTAACAAAATATTTCTAAGCAGGATAGCCTAGTAGAAATTTAACGTTAGAATAACGTTTTTCTAATGTTAGAAAACTGTAAGTACGTTATAAAATATATGCAAATCTAATGTTAGTTACAAACGTTAATCTAACCAAAATCCATGGTTATTTTTTTTTGAGTTAGAAATATATTAAAAGTACGTTTAAATCTAACTTTCGAAGGATCCGTGACCAACTACGAAATTTCTACCTGTTATATTGGTAGTACCGAATTTTATTAAAATGGCACCTAAAGACAAATTTATTCATATAAATAAATCTTAATAGATTTTATATTTCTATATTTTATAAATCATAATATTTTTAAAGATTAATACAATACATTTATTTAAAAATGTCCATCTAATTAGGTGGCCCTAAATATTTTTCGTCTAATATGATGTTATGCTTCGATAAATACGTTTACCTCTCCGAAAAACTTTATATTTAGTTAGTAAACATTTATTTATACATTCAGAATCTAAAAATGTTTTTCTAAGCGTTGCCAGACTTACTTTATTTTTTACTATTGGGGGATGATATTTTTTTAGGCCAATTATAGAAATAAGATATATAAAATTATACTGATAAATTATATTCACGAACAATAGCGCATATCGTATAATTATCCATGAAAAGTTTGAAAATTCCTAAAAAAATAAAATGAAACACTAAAAGCTTTAGTTCTCCTTGATTATACAGACAATCATATACATATGCGGCATATATAATATATTATTGTCTCTTTAATCAAAGAGAATAAAATCTTTTATGTTTTATTTTATTCACGGATAATTATTAAACCTATGGGCACATGTCTGTAATGAGTATTTTCTACTATAGCTTACGCATTCCTAATAGGAAGTCATTTTTTTAAGTTGGAATAAAGTTAGATTTATGTTAATTTCTAAGGTTAGAAAAAGCTTAGAATTTAGTTACGTAACTAAAGTCGGATTTATGTATTTTATAACTTTAGTTTTTAACGTTTAACGTTTTTCTATAACGTTAAAAACTAAACATAAAAATGTCACTAATCTAATGTTATGAAGTTAGATTTATGTATTTTTCTACAAGGGTGCTTAATGCATATCTCTTTACAATATACGATAATAAATTAAAACTCAATTAAGTTTAACCATTGCTGAAGCATTCCCTCCTCTCATTTTTTTCAAAAAATTTAATTAGATTATTATATTATTTTATTTTTTTTATATAAAATCGTGTTTTGTTTATTGATTTAATTTTATTTAATTTTACATGGGTACTTCTATGAACTTTTCAGATAACTTTGAGTTACATAGTTTTTATTTTTAATTCTGTTCTTTCATAACATTTTTAATGGAAAACAAGTTGGTTATAATGTATTTAAAAGGAACTTATATGATTTTTTTCCACGCATTACATTTTCCAAAATATTAATCTGAGAGTATTATGTGCCTATATTTTTGGAATCAGCGCGTCGAGATCTATCGACATCAATTTTTGTCTTTTTGATGACCAAGAGACTGACGACAAGGGTCTGATGAATTTTGTGAAAACAAAGAAAATCTTCTGATTGAAACGAAACACTGGTAGTTTCTATACTAATTATTGACACAAAAAAAAGTTAAATTAAAATTAATCAAAGACAATGACCAATAAATTACAACAGGATTACTCACCAAGGAACTAATATATTGACCGTCACCACCTCGTGTTCTCAACACAAGAACGTCTCTAGCACTAAATTAGAAATGGCTGACTCGCAACAAATGGTGTTTACTACTAACTTTAAGTTGTTCGTTTACAGAGAATAGACTATTAACTTTTGAGCACTGCAAAAAACAGCACATTTTGAAATTTCACATGTGTCAAGGGACTGACGCCCGATGGTACTTTAATAAAAAGTAATAAAAATTATTTTAGAATTTAAATTAATTGATTCTTAACACTTTAGAGAGTATCCTTAAACATAATTAAAAGTAAAACAACTGTATAAACCTAATATTTTAAAAATATAACCATTAAATTTTTAATAATTGTAATGGTGACAGGACAAGGGATTGATATATTAAGTAAGTAAGGATGAATTTTAAAATAATCCTAATTTGATATATAATAGTAGATTACAGATCGACTCGTAAAATAGTACTTTTCCGAGATCTTTATTAATGGGCGAGGCTAGAAGTGCCGAGACCATTTATAGGTCGAGGAAAAGTACAATTTTCCGGGAGACCTGTATACTATTTTATTCGTTATACGTTATACGTATACTGTTTTTATTTAAAAATAAATTACTATTTTTTTGAAAGCTAGATACTTGAATTCAAATGAAGAAAATAATACTATAATACTTAGTTTCTTAGTTCTTTTCAAATTTACCACAAATATTTTTACCTGCATTTCACAAGAAAAGCACAATTATATAAATACGCTTAACCCAAACTTTACATTTTTAAATATATACTTAAAAGTATTTTAAACGAAATGTATTAGATTATATTCGTGTTTATCATGACAACAGCAGTTCAGCCATCTTGCTTTAAGCATTAATAATAATATTTTAATAGGTGACGCCATTTAGCGGAAATTAATTAAATTGCAGACCAGTAAATTTAGTTTGCTGGTCTCAATTTTTCATTACATGTCAGATCCAGGCGTGGAAAACAAAGGGACAAGAAATCACGTACTTCCCAAACTTTATTAATGCATGTAATGTATGAATTACATATACAGTTGCGAATAAAATTTATTATTAGGACAATAAAGTACTTGTATTTAGCGGTTGAATCATCGTCATATTTATTAAATATGTCTGACAATTCTAAATACATGTGCATAACATAAAGTTAACCGATTTTCATAGAAATACCCAAATAATTGAAAAACATAAAATGATACTAAATGATATGATACTAAATATCCGTATTTTACTTTTTTTTTAAATACAGTTAAGGGTAATAGGTAGTAAAAGAGCTATTTTTCAACTTTTGTTTAAATGAACTCATTACTAAATGATTCTGAATAAACCTGTTTTACCCCTAGTCCTGATCGTATTGTTACTCCTGTCATATTTTTCCGATTTTCATAAAAACTTCCAGGTTCCATTTTAGAATTATTATGAAATATTTGTTTGATAATTAAGTCATTATGAATATGTGGACGATAAATTGAAAATATACATTTTTCGTTATTTTGAATTATGTAAACATTTGAATCCATTCGAACTCTAATATTTTTAAACAAATATAAAAAATTTTCTTTGGATTGGTTGTTTGAGTTTGTATACATTAACCAATGGTAAATATTGCGGAATTTTTTCTTTACTGAGTCCTAAAAAATAAAAATAAAAATGTTCTTTACTGCACAAAGGAAAAAGTATATAACAAGCCAACTACATTATATGCAAAACTCGGTTTTTGCAAATTTTTAATAAATGTATATAATAAAAATAAAATTAATATAATATAAAATTGATGTAGTATAATATAATATAATATTTATAATAAGAAAAATAAATATTAAGGTTGCCGTTTCAACCGCTTAACTCAGCAACTCAGTATTAGTTATCAAACAAAGTTTTACGTTTTCAAAAGTAAGTAATTAATAAATACACAGCCACACAAAACAAAAACAAAAGTCTGGTCCTTTTGACGAGACGTATGTATTTCTACGTATTTTAAGTCGCTGAATCCGAAATCTGATGTCAAAATAGAACCTCATATGATTAGTTTTCAATATAACCTCAAAAAACGTAATTGAGTATGAAAATAACGTTTTTGAAGGTTAACTCCAAAACTAATAGAATGAAGTGCTATTTTGACTTCAAATTCGGGTTCAGCGCCTCAAAATACATAGGAATACAATGGTCCCCAAAATAGTTTTTGAACTTTTTTTTTAATTTATGTGGCTCCACAATGTGGAGTCCACATGTAGCCACAAAAAAAAGACAAGATTTTTTTTGGATATCTGTATGTTTCTATGTATTTTGAGGCACTGAACCCGAATTTGAGGTCTAAACAGCACCTCATCCAATTGGTTTTGGATATAACCTCAAAAAACAATATTTTCGAGTATAATGAGTATAACGTTTTTTGAGGTTGTCTCGAAAACTAACTATATTTGGTGCTATTTTGACCTCAGATTTTCTATTCAGCGACCCAAAATACATAGAATAGATATGTCTCGTTATTCGTATGTAACTTTTTAAATAACCATTTCCGGACGCATGTCTATAGGATCTTTATTTCACAGTTTTGTTTTATACATGTAAAGCTTGACCATGCTTTTCAGGGTCAACCTGTATATTTTATAGTTGTACATTAACGCACTGTCAACTATTAACAGTAACTACACGGTGTATTTGCAATAGGGTCTAAAATTTTAAGAGATGATTCTACATCATACATTATGACAAAAAGTTTCTATAAACATGTGTCTGAAAATGCGTCGTCTAAGCCCCTTTGAAAGTGGCTAAAAAAAGGAGGTTTTGCATGTGAGCTAATAAAGCCCATCTTCGAATGCTATTTTTATTTACTTATTTTATTCAGGGATGTAGGAAACGGGGGGGCCTTATCAGTTTGTTGTCCCAAACTTTTTCTCTGTAACTTTTTTGTAATTTTATTGTTGGAATATATTTCCTCAGGTCAAGATACATAAAAAAAGCACTTTTTTTGTAATACTATAGGATTAACCGCTTTCGATAAAAACTAATTTGAAGGTGAAAATTCACGGTTCGAGGACGAAAAATTAAATACTAAAATGTTGAAATCCGAAATTTCAATGATGCAGCGTGAATGTAAATCAAAAAATAAGAAAAAAACTAACATACAGGTACTTACAAAAATCAATCCTAAGGGAGCTATGGTCTCCTAAAAATGTACCATTTTTAAAGGACCATACACGTAAATAAATTAGTGGGCTCTGCGCTATAAATTTTAAGACATCATATTTGGTAACAGTGCCAAATTATAGTAATTTAAGCTATATATTATAAGAGACACAAAAACTAACATTTCATCAAAAAATATATATATAAAATTATAGTCTGTTAGTGTGAAAACTCGTACAGATAAAAAAATCTATATCTGTACAAACTCTCACAAAAACAGATTAAATTTATAAAACCCGCTAGGCGTGGGTTCCAGTTAGAGTGTGTTAAATAAAAAACTGAAAAAAATTAAATTTGACCTGGATTTTATTTATAATTTCCTAATAATAAAATGTACAGAAAAAAAACCTTATATATAAAAAAATAACAAAATAAACCTTTTTACAAAAAAAAAATAATAAAACTTACAAATAAGGTGAGTGAGCTCGGCGACTTCGCCAGGTATGCAGTATTGTATGTACAGTTGCAGGTATGCAATAACAGCAGCAGCAAAACGGCACAAGGGTTGCTGAATGTAGTTGTATGAATTAACGAAGAATAAATGGAGAATGCAGAATGAATGAATAAATGGAGATTGAAGATTGAAGGTTGAATATTGAAGGCCCTGAAAATAAAGCATTTGTTTGGACGGCGCAAAATATATGCAATAAATGGAAAAAAAAATAAAATCTGTATAAACTTACGTTGGTGTAATTTGGCCTTTAGTCCTATTCGATATTCGAGTATTTTTAACAAAACTGCCCCAACTTTAAAGAAAAAAAAAATACTGTTAATGGCGGAATAATAAAAAAAAATCGTTAATAACTCACCAATCCACCAAAATAGATCCAGCTTAAGCCGTAAGTAGCAACGAATATAATAAAAAAAATCACTACTTTTATCTACACTTAATTTCTAAATCCTGCATTTGCAGTAATAAATTATAATAAAATTAGCACGTGTAGTCTGGAAGATTGCTGATATTGAAGAGGCCTAATTCATACACCTCATTTTTCAGGAAGACTATTCCAAAAAGGAGTTTGCGCGACACCGTAATAAAAAAAAGAAAATTCGAAAAGATTCTGCGCGCCAAGCTGTTACGCTTGCGCGACACCCTAATAAAAGGTCGCCCCCTGATAAATGATTATGCGCAACATTATCCGGAAATTATAAAAAAAAAATTAAAGTCGCGACTGTGCAACTTAAGATTGCACTTGCGTAAAAGAAAAGTAAAATTGCATATATTTTATAAAATAAAAACGCAGCCATCCAAACACAGCTAATAGGGAAAAGGAACAAAAAAAAGAAAAATTACAACAGAATTATAAAATTTAATTAATTAATCCAAAGTGTTTAATTCCTTGGTAAATAAACACCATGCGACATCTATAATAAATTAAACCAACTAACCTACCAAGTACCTTTTAGTTAGGCAACTTATAATACAATGAATACCTAAAATTTTAGGTTAGTTTTTACCACCTTTGTTTTGAAAATAAAAAAATATGTTTGATGTCCATATATCTACCATGGAATTAATTAAAAATATTGATACACAGATAAAGTAAAAATTAGCTACCACTGCAGGTGAGGACAAAATAAATACCTCATACCTAACTCTGTATAACTATGTTTACCTAACACCCCTGCATAAAAAAAATAATTAAAATGCATTATACCCAATTTTTAGTTACGGCCAATTAGAACGTAACATACCATCCTTACCCGAAAAAAAAAATAAATAAAAAAAAAATAGTAATTCGTATTGTAGGTATTAGGAAGTGTCTGGGAACAAAGTACTATAGGTAGTAGCATCAATTTTTTTTTTAACGATAAACCAAAACTAAATCTCTATACCTCTATCCTGCTGATACATCATGCCTCTAATCATATACCGTAAGTATTTACCCTTAACTTATCTCTAATAATAGTTTAAATGTATTTAAACTATGCAAGGTCCACTAAAATCAAAATAACAAAATGTATAATTCTATGATAAATCTTCAAAACAATTCATACAAAAAAAAATGCCTAAATATATTGCAAAAAAAAAATATTAACTAGTTAGCATTAATATTTATCAAAACAAACATATTCATGTGATCGTTCTCATGGTGTAATGGCCAACGCGTTTGACTCAAAATCCAGAATGCCGAGTTCAGACCCGCTCACCACCCCTAGACTTTTTATTTATTTATAAATAGGAATGCAATAATCAATATTATTAATATTAAACTTATAAATTGGCAATAAAAAAAATATTTCGAGAAAATAGTAGAAAATTAATCATAGAACCAAAATCCAGAAAATTAAAAATAATTATAAAATTTCAGGAAAATAAAACATTTATAACCGAAACGTCGCGACGCGCCGCCGCCAAAATAAAATCTCAGTTTTCACCACTAAATAAAAAAAAAAAATTTAAAAAATAGCTACTATAATAAAAAAAAGGAAAAATATTGATATGGATAGTATAACTAGGACAGATAGGATAGATGGAAAAGGAAAAACAAAAATGAGAGCTTTGTACTTTAATTTAAATTCAGGGTTAAACCCTGAACCCCCATCCCCCAAAAAAAAAAACAAACAACAAATTGCTTAAAATAATACTGAAATAAATTTCACAGAGAAATAGAAACGCATTTGAGGAAGAATTCTTACACCCCTATCCTCTGGGTGAAAATCCACTTACCCCACCCCCTTGTAGCAGAAAAAAAATACATCCCCAGAAGCTAGAAGAAAAAGAAAAAAAAAACTAAAAAATACCCACCCAGCATAGGCCAAAACAAAAATACAAAATATCAACAAAAAAAAATGCTAAATAGGCCTATGAAAAATATAAACAAAAAGAACCAAATGGTATTAACAAACTGATTAAAAAATGTGCCGCACAAATAGGTAAGTATGAATATCAAATAAACAATTTTTAATTTTCTGCTGAAAAATATAAAAATGCAAAATAATTTATCTATTTTACAATTAAATGATACTTAAATCAACAAAAAAAATAGACAACAAATTAAAAAATTATTGAAATGAAATTATTGATCTGTAGGTTCAGAATCATGCTCAGAATTATGCTCAGAATCATATTCAATGTCTTCTACTATGTGCGGCTTTAAATCACGCACGTTCCATTTCCCTTGGGCCTTGTTTTGGTCGTCAACCAATTCATAAGTCCAGGGAGAAACTTTTTTACAAATCTGAAAAGGACCCTTAAATTTAGGAGCAAGTTTAGCTGAAAAAAAAATAATTTCGTCTGACTTTACATAATTCTTTACCCACACCTGATCACCAATATTATACTGCACATTTCTTCTCCGTAGATTATACCTCTTTTGGCTAACCTGAGAGACTTTAAGAAGATGTTTCCTAACTTTGGCATAAATATTTGAGAATTCTACGTTATGCTGCTCTATGGTACTAGTGTTTTCCCCCAACAACTCTGTTATTTTATGGTCATCACCGTGGATGCACATTTCACGCCCAAAATTAATAAGGTAAGGAGAGTATCCTGTACTTTGGTGTTTCGATGTGCGCATAGCACAAGCAGCTTTTTGCAAATATGACTCCCATTTACGCTGATTACCTTTTAAATATGAACCCAAAATTACTTTCAGAGTACGGTGCTGACGTTCGCAAGGATTCGACTCGGGATGATAAAGTGGAGTGTAGGAAATCTTAACACCATACCTTTGAGAAAGATTGTTAAGCTCTTTTCCAGCAAATTGACGTCCATTGTCCATTATAAGGACCTTTGGAGCACCAAATAATAAAAACAAATTGTCTACACACCACTTTAGCAGTTTGGGAATGTAATGGAATAAAAATACAAAATTTACTAAAATAATCTTGTATACTAAGTATATATTTAAAACCCGAAACCGATCATGGTAATGGCCCTACTAAATCCACAGAAACAGTAACCCAGGGCCTATCTGTTTCTGGACGAATGCACATTTTCCCCGCTGGGGCCTTTTGCTCCGGTTTTTGCGCCAGACAGACTTTACATGACCTTACATAACATAACAGATCACCTTCTCCCCCTCCTCGAATATTTGCGTTAAAACTGCACCTAAACCAAAATCGGACGAGTCGCAATGTAAATAAAACTTACGTTCCCAATCAGGACAAGTCATGATAGGAGCTGAAACTAAACACTAAGCTAAGCTTTACAAATGCTCTATCACATTCCCCGTCCCAACAGAATTTTTTATCTTTCTTAACTAGATTTGAAATTGGAGCAGCGAGAGTGGAAAAGTCGGGAATAAAACGGCGGTAGCACCCCATCATACCAAGCACACGGCGTACCTCGCGAACATTTGTAGGAACAGGTACTTCTAAAATAGACCTAACTTTGTCGGGATCTACAGATAACCCATCACGATTGACTACATAACCCAAAAATTTTAGCTCCGGTTTGCAAAAATGACATTTGTCCCAACGCAATGTCAAACCTGCCGCCTTCAGCCGTTCTAGTACCTTTTGCAAGAGTACCATGTGTTCTTCAAAGGTCTTTGTCACTAAAATGATATCGTCCAAATAAACTAATACATTTTCGTCCAAATCCCCTAAAAGCTTATATACCAGACGCTGAAATGTGGCACTTGAATTATGAAGGCCCATTGGCATTCGTTTGAATTGAAAGAAACCCCGCCCCGGAACCTTAAAAGCAGTAATAGGTTTAGCCCTATCAGTCAGAGGAACTTGCCAAAACGCACTCTTAATATCCAAGGAAGTGAGAAACTCTGCATTGCGGAGTTTGTCCAACATAGAATTAATGTTCGGCAAGGGATAAGCATCACGCTCTGAGACCTTGTTGACTTTTCTAAAATCAACGCAAAATCTATAACTATTATCCTTCTTGCGGACCATCACAATGTTACTTGACCAGGGGGAATATGATTTTTCAATAATATCTTGGGCCAAAAGTTCATCTACTTGCTGGTGAGCATGTTTTAATAATGCGGGTGAGATAGCATATTGTGCCTGCCTTATAGGTTCTGAATTTACTTTTATATCATGTTTAATATCTTTTACACAACCTATCTCATCCCGATTATCAGTTTTTGCCATCTCCAAAATTTTATCTATTTGTTTCTTTTGGTCCAAGGTAAGTGTGCCTTCCGTATTTAACTCCGCAATGTTAAACTTCTCCCTATCCTCTAAAAATACTCAACTACCATCCCTTAAATTTGGAATAATCCCCGCTTGTTTCCAGAAATCTGACCCCAAAATGAAAGAATGAGGCAAGGATGGTATAGCCAGCATCTCCACCAAGTGAAACCGCCCTTGAACAACAACCGGAACTGAAAAACTACCAGTCACCTCACAAGAACTGCCATCAGCTACATTACAAAAAGGTATATGTTCGGTTGTAAATTCAAGCCCAGACTCACCCCCTACCACAGTCCTAGAAGCCCCAGAATATAATAAACCAAAACATTATCTACCTAACACTTTAAAATTTAAATATGGACGTTCATCACCTTTAACATTAGCAAACAAAAAATCAAGAAACACATTAACATCATCATTAGACGTAGGTTTAACTGCCTTATGTCCCATGGGATTCGCTCCGCAGTCAACTAGCGACTCCCCTGCCCGTTTCCTGAACAGTCAGGACAATCTAATGATGTAAAATTCAACTTCCCACATTTAAAACATCTTTTCCGAAAAGGTTTAGGACAACGGGGAAATACATGGCCTGGGGCTCTGCAGTTGTAACATATGATCTCCTTCCTGGGAGGTACCACTGTTGCAGACCCACCTGTCGTCCTATACGAATCAGTTGTCTCCAGCCTAGACGTTTCACCAAATGAAATTACTTCATTTGATAAAATATTTATCTGGGGACGCCTAAATACAAAATCTGACTCCGTCGTTTGAGTACGGTTTGTAGGAGGTGGTTTAACTTTTTATAAGCCTCCTTAATCCTTCTACAAGCCTCTCCCAACTCAAATAACGTCGACAGATCTTGTAAAGCCAACTGATTCTGCATAAACGGCAACAGGTTGCGTCGGATAATTCGCACCCGGGTTCCCTCATCAGGTTTGTTGGTCAGTTTATTAAATAAGTTTTGTAAAATAGCAATATAAATTGCTGACCTTTCACCTGAACCTTGGGTCCGGTTACGAATATCCGACCATATATCCTCCTCGTAGTCATACCCTAAATATGTCTGCCTTATCCTACATTTTATGTCATCCCAACTACTAAAAGACCCCTTATTTGCTCTGTACCAAGTTAATGCTGAGCCCTCAAATAATACGACCGCGCCTTGGTATAACTGAGCTTCCGTTATTCCGTTAAACCGCATGCTTCCCGTAATTCTTCCACACTCTCCAAGAATCCGGCCACGCTTCCACCACCATCAAACCTAAGATTACATTTAGATATGACGTTATACCCCTTTGCATAATCCCCCAACAAATGGTGGGAAGGATTAGGCGTCCTAGTATAGGTATGATCTAGGGTGATGGCGGAACTGCAGCTGGTCCCGAAAAAAATTGAAAATTATTATTGTCGTCCGTCGTCCTGAAAGGGTTAGTATTATTAATGGGTGGGGTTGAATTAATAAGTCTGTCTTGATCTGGAGGGGTGGGAAAATTTATTTGGGTTATATTGTTGTCTGTCAGTCTGTCTAGGTTTGGACGGGTTAGAAAATTTACTTGGGGTGGACTATAGTTCGTCGGTCTGTCTTGAATAGTCTGTACAGGAGGAATATTAATAAAGGTGGGGGTAAATTTCTGAGAAAAGTGGGAAATGGTTGCTCATTTTGGCGATTTTGGTCACTTTCAGACACAACTAAGGGAGGGGCATCAACTAAGATGTCTACCGGAACTTCTTGAGGTAGCGGCTCGATAGGTTCATCTATCAAAGAACGAACCGGTGGCCTACTTCTCTCAAATATACTCTCCAGGTCGGTTAATAAATTTGAGCAACGACCAACGAGAGCTTCCAATTCCTCCCGCTCGTCAGATTTACCAACCTTGCCAGACGACCAGATACATGCAACAGCCTTGTGCGTATTCTGTCTCTTTCGTTGGCAGCATTATCATAATTAAAGTTTCTAATATCTATTGCCAACTCTAACAATTTACTATTGCAGGTATCCAACTCATCCCGGGGCTCTAGCTGATCAACGTATATTGGAGAGAAAGCACCGGCTCTTTCCAATCTCAGCCTGTCCCTCAGCCTAGTCCTAAGAGTAGTAACGGGACCCTCAACAGCAGCATTCCGTACTCTGAGTTCAAACGCAAGTTCGTCGGCACGTAACCTGTTAACATCCATGATGACCACAAAAAAAAACAGAGCAAGAGTGACAATGTGAATATAAATCACTCAAAAAGTGTATATATATATATATATATATAAGTTGTAATAAAATAATGCACCCAAGTATTTATTTTGTCCTCCTGTGTATCCTGTTGTGATCCTCCTTGGAGGAAATAAAAGGAAAAAAAATAAAGTGGGAATGAAATGTACTGTTAATGCTGTAAAAAAAATAGACAGTGGCTGCCCTGCGCATAATCTGACTAAATCGCAAAAAAATAATAAAAAGAAACCCAAGTCAATTCAATTTTGATATTAAATTTCAAAAGCAAAAAAAAATAACTACTACACTAACTGGTTGATTGGGCGCCAAAAATGTTAGTGTGAAAACTCGTACAGATAAAAAAATCTATATCTGTACAAACTCTCACAAAAACAGATTAAATTTAGAAAACCCGCTAGGCGTGGGTTCCAGTTAGAGTGTGTTAAATAAAAAACTGAAAAAAATTAAATTTGACGTGGATTTTATTTTTAATCTGTTTTTGTGAGAGTTTGTACAGATAAAGATTTTTTTATCTGTACGAGTTTTCACACTAACATTTTTAATTTATAAAACCCGCTAGGCGTGGGTTCCAGTTAGAGTGTGTTAAATAAAAAACTGAAAAAAAATAAATTTGACGTGGATTTTATTTATAATTTCCTAATAATAAAATGTACAGAAAAAAAACCTTATATAAAAAAAATAACAAAATAAACCTTTTTACAAAAAAAATAATAAAACTTACAAATAAGGTGAGTGAGCTTGGCGGCTTCGCCAGGTATGCAGTATTGTATGTACAGTTGCAGGTATGCAATAACAGCAGCAGCAAAACAGCACAAGGGTTGCTGAATGTAGTTGTATGAATTAACGAAGAATAAATGGAGAATGCAGAATGAATGAATAAATGGAGATTGAAGATTGAAGGTTGAATATTGAAGGCCCTGAAAATAAAGCATGTGTTTGGACGGCGCAAAATATATGCAATAAATGGAAAAAAAAATAAAATCTGTATAAACTTACGTTGGTGTAATTTGGCCTTTAGTCCTATTCGATATTCGAGTATTTTTAACAAAACTGCCCCAACTTTAAAGAAAAGAAAAAATACTGTTAAAGGCGGAATAATAAAAAAAATCGTTAATAACTCACCAATCCACCAAAATAGATCCAGCTTAAGCCGTAAGTAGCAACGAATATAATAAAAAAAATCACTACTTTTATCTACACTTAATTTCTAAATCCTGCATTTGCAGTAATAAATTATAATAAAATTAGCACGTGTAGTCTGGAAGATTGCTGATATCGAAGAGGCCTAATTCATACACCTCATTTTTCAGGAAGACTATTCCAAAAAGGAGTTTGCGCGACACCGTAATAAAAAAAAGAAAATTCGAAAAGATTCTGCGCGCGAAGCTGTTACGCCCCCTGATAAATGATTATTCGGAAATTAAAAAAAATTAAAGTCGCGACTGTGCAACTTAAGATTGCACTTGCGTAAAAGAAAAGTAAAATTGCATATATTTTATAAAATAAAAACGCAGCCATCCAAACACAGCTAATAGGGAAAAGGAACAAAAAAAAAAGAAAAATCACAACAGAATTATAAAATTAAATTAATTAATCCAAATTGTTTAATTCCTTGGTAAATAAACACCATGCGACATCTATAATAAATTAAACCAATTAACCGACCAAGTACCTTTTAGCTAGGCAACTTGTAATACAATGAATACGTAAAATTTTAGGTTAGTTTTTACCACCCCTGTTTCGAAAATAAAAAAATATGTTTGATGTCCATATATCTACCATGGAATTAATTAAAAATATTGATACACAGATAAAGTAAAAATTAGCTCCCACTGCAGGTAAGGACAAAATAAATACCTCATACCTAACTCTGTATAACTGTTTACCTAACACCCCTGCATAAAAAAAATAATTAAAATGCATTATACCCAATTTTTAGTTACGGCCAATTAGACCGTAACAAGTCACTCATGAGGGTCAAGTGTTACCCAAATTTTTAAGTCAATATATTTTATAATAACGATGTTATACAAGAATTAAGAAAATAGGGCTTTTCTTTTCTGACAGGTTATGATGTTTCGGTAGCTGGTAGCTGAATCTGGGGCCCGATCAAGAAAAAAATTTAGCAGTGTGGTTAATTTGCAGGTAGGAATGCACAAAAAAAATTCAGGCGATTTAAAAATCTGTTGCAAAAAAAAACGTGTGAAAGAACCGCGAAAATGCAGTTAAGCTATAAATATCATACTATTTATTATATTTTATTATTCACTAAACAATTAAAGTATTTCATATAATTTTTTATACTGAATGCCATAATTTTAAGAGGAAGCCTTATATTTATATAATAAGTTATTATTAATAAGCGATTATAATTTGTTTGGTATATTAGGGGAGTCCAAAACAATATATTTACTTAGTCTTTTCTATGTGTCTTGGTTAGAACGCCCTTAGAGTAAAAATTTATAGTCAACATTAAGGGTTACTTTTAGGGCCCTAAAACCCCTAAACCCAGTCGAATTTCGATAAAATTCGTATAAAACCAGTCCTAGTGTTTGTAATTTTATAAAATTTAAAAACCTTGATATCTATATTTTTCTTTTTGAGCCTGCAAAATCAGCCTGATCAAAAATTTCTAAGGCGTGCCAACAAGGCCCTAAAATTAACCCTAAATTCAAAAAAAGTGCATTTTCTCTTAATTTGTGCTACTGACGAATTATAAATATTAAATAAAAAAAAAGTTTTTATGTCATATTTTTTTTCCACATAAACCTCTTTTAGTTATTTTAAAATATTACGTTAATTTACTTAATATTAATTAATAATTCGTCAGTGGCAAAAATTAATAGAAAATGCACTTTTTCGGAATTTAAGGGCGAATTCGAGGCCTTGTTGGTACTGGTTAAAAACTTTTGATCAAGCTAAGATTTTACAGGCTTATTTTTATACTTAAAAAGAAAAAAAAGATATCAAGGCTTTTAATTTTTTTTTAATTACAAATTCTATGACTGGTTTTATGCGAATTTTAGCGATATTTGCATGATTGTAGGGTTTTTAGGGCCCTAAAAGTACCATTTAGGGTTGTCTAACAGACAATGCCTATATAATTATAAATTATAGATTCTATGCCTATATAAATTTTTACTCTAAGGGCATTCTAACCACGACAAATAGAGAATATTAAGTAAATACAATTTTTTTTAGACCACCCTATTGGTATATGCCTTATTGCCCTCTTAGCTATAATTTTTTTCCGTGTAGTAGCTTTAGGAGCGTAAATGTACATCGAAAACTAAGAAAAATCCATATACAGGTACTTCCAAAAATCAATCCTAAGGGATCTATGGTTCCCTAAAAATGCACTATTTCTAAGGGGCCATATTAGCTTTAAAAGAGATTTTTCGTATTGAAAACTTTTTTCTTTGTTTTTGATATAGAATAACCCTGCATTATTGAAATTTAGGCTTTCAATATTTTAGTATTTAATTTTTCGTCCTCGAACCTTGAATTTTCACCTTCAAATTAATTTTTATCGAAAACGGTTAATTCTACAACAATATAATCTTTTTTATGTATTTTGACTTGGGAAATCATATTCCAAAAAAATTTACACAGAAAAAAGTTTGGGACAAAAAACTGATAAGCCCCCCCCCCCGTTTCCCATATCCCTAGATAAAAATAAGTGCATGAAAATAACATACGAAGATGGGCCTTACTAAGAATAGTTGGGTGTGGGATGGACGAGGAAACGCCCTACCACTTCATAGGGGAGTGTGAGGCTCTGGCAGGCTCAGACAAGACGTCTTCGGAGTGGTAACACTAGCGAAGGAAGAGATGAGCCTCCTAGCCTGGTCAGATGTTATGAACTTCATCAGAAGGTCTGGCAGATTCAGGAAGAGGGAGGATAGGCAGCAGGTTGGGTAGGTAATCTTGGGGCAGACAAAAAGGGTCATTGGGCCTACTTGTCAGGCGTCGGAGCCTACCCACCTTTTACTACTACTTTTACTACTAAGAATAGTTTACGTGCAAAACCTCGTTGCTATATCTCAAAGGGTTCCTGAGTTTTTTTTATTTTTTTTTATTTATTTTTTTTTTAATAAAGACTATATACAGCAAATGTAATTTTTTAACTATGTATGAAAAATCATGACTTTTAAATGACGTCCATTTTCCGGCTCTTAACATGTCTGGCTTAAGCTGTTGAATATTCATGAGCTTGTTGACATACACCCGATTCTTCAGGTAGCCCTGAAGAAAAAATTCTGGTGCTGAAATTATTCGCTCTTCGAAAATCTGCCTTAAAATATGCAAACTGGACATATGGGCATGCTCAGTTACCGGCAGTTGCCACGATGTATCTGGAATGTCCTCAACAGCATTGCGCGATATCGGTTGTCGTTCACGGTAACTGTAAGGCCATTTTCCTCGCAGAAGTAAGGCCCGATTACCATTTGGGATGTTACACCGTACCAAACCGTGATTTTTAGTGGGTGCAATTCACGTTGATAAACGACCCTAGCTGGAGCCACACATGTTAAGGGCCGTCATGGAAAATGCCGTGAAAAGAGCCCGTACTTGCAAAGCGGAAAATGGACGTCATTCATACATTCTTAAAAAATCCATTTCCTGTACTCTATATTGTAAAAATAAATAAATAAAAAAAATTGATAAACAAAAAAGTTATTAAATTTTTAAATGGTAAAGCGACTTATGGATACCTTATACAAACATGCAAACACGTTTAAAACTATAACCCTTCCTTCGCGTTACTGTCAGGTATAAATTGATGCCAACGTTAAGTTATGTAACTTTTCCAGAAACATATGTAAAATTTCATAAAAAAACATGCGACATAAAATTTTACAGAACATATTATGTAAATTTCCATAACATATCAACTTACTTCATAATTATAATACAGTCTGTAACAATATTGGCAGAAAATTATACCGGTAAAGTGTGTGAATAAAGCGCGCCAAAAAAACACATAACTTATCATGTAAAAATACATAATATATAATGTTAAACTTAAAAATAAAGTAATAAGTTTACGTGAAATTATCCCTAACTTATATGATTTGTGTTATTTTTCTTACCTGATTTAAAATTTTTTCATAATTATTACAGTCCAAATTTAATATAAATGCAATTTTATTATATTTTGAGTCGATCATATTATCAAAATTGAAATTGTTTAATATAATAGTAGATCTTATATTAGATTTTTTAATAATATCAAAAAAATCTAAAACATTAATTTGAATATAATTTATACTAGAACGTAAAAAGTTGGCTGTGGTTGATCAAAAAAGTATTGTCCGAAAAAAGAATGTTTCACCAAAATAAAATTTTGGTCAAAATTATTTTTAAAAAATGGCCAAACCGTTGTTATTTGATTCAGTTTCAAACAAAAACCTTTAACTATATGCCATTTTTATTTAAATATCGTAAAGAATTTAAAAAAGTGGTAGCCGGTATCCTAGTTCTTATTAAATAAATGTTAAAGTATATGACAATGAGTAGAGATGTGTGTGAGTAGATATATGTGTGAGTAGAGGTGTGTTTGAGTAGAGTTGTGTGTAAGTAGAGATGTTTGTGAGTAGAGATGTGCGTGAGTAGAGACGTGTGTGAGTAGAGATATGATGAGTAGAGATGTGTGTCACCCGTTTAATTCCCCATAATTTCTTTGTTTTTGGGGATTTATTTTCAAAACCAATACAATTCTTCCCCTCATTGATGTTTTCTAAAAAAATTGAGTTGATCGGATTATTGGTCAAGTGAAATCGGACGGACGAATGGACGGAAGGACGGAAGGATGGAGGGATGGTGGGACGGAGGGACGGACGGAATTTTTAAAAGTTACTTATTTTTGCAAGACATATGTATAACCAAAATTTTTTGACTAGGACGTTTTTCGGGGATTTTGGAAAATTGGAAACTACCGTATTATACTCTTTTAGGGCATATGCGCTGTGAAGAATATTATATATATATATATATATATATATATATATATATATATATATATATATATATATATATATATATGAGGCATTCTTTCTGAACGAGCAACCCCCACTTAGCCAAAATTGGTCTGGACTGGCTCAAATAAAAGGTCTTGAAATCTACTTTCTAAATCATAAGTAGCCCTTACACTAAATCACTATAGGAGATCCAATATGGCCGTTAGAACCACGTGACCTTCACCACTTTTATTACTTAAACGACTATAAAACCACTCGCATGAATCCGATTGAGGCCAAAAAGGACCGAAATGAAAGTTCTTGAACTTTGCTTTCGAAAGCTGTGTGGTAAAATTTTTTTTGTTCACGTAAAATCCAATATGGCCTCCAAAACCACGTGCTTTGGCCTTTTTACGACAAAACATCAAAAAAATAAACTGTGGGGATTTTTGGGGTCGCTGATCATAAATCCAAAGTCAAATTTTTAAAATTCAAGATGGCGGATCCAATATGGCCGATGACATTTTCCAAAATGAACCGATTCACGCAAAATTTGGTATGTGGGGTTTTTGGGGTCTCTGATCACGTATCTTAAATCAGATTTGTAAAATTCAAGATGGCGGATCCAATATGGCGGATGAGATTTTTTAAATTGAACCGATTCACGCCAAATTTGGTATTTGGGGTTATCGGGTTATAACATAATGAACATGACTTCAAAAACGACTGTGAATAAAATTTTAGCATAATCGGTTAAGTTTTCAAAAATTGGTACACCAAATTGAATCCTTCATATTGAATTTTTCAAAACTAACTTTGGATTTTGAATCAACAACCTCAAAAACCCTCACTTACCAAATTTGTAATAAATGGGTTTATTTTTGAACATCTCGTCCGCCATATTGAATCCGCCATCTTGAATTTTACAAATTTGACTTCGGATCTCTAGCGTTTTTGCGTCGAAACATTAAAGAAACGAACTGTTTTAGTCTCACTGAGGTTGTAAAAGGCTGAAATGAAAGATATCGTTCTCTACTCACTAGAACTCTGCGTTGAATTTAATAGAAACAAAATGGCTACCGAAAACACGTGAATAGGTGCATTTTTTTCTTAAAATTAGTAAAAGAACTTCGAGTCCCATTGAGGTTTATAAGCGCTTGCTACTTGCTAAAGTCGGCTAACAGAAGTTATTGAAATTAAAATAAAATTACGTTTCTGAGCCAATGTGGTATAAAAAACATATGTTTTTTATTTATTTATTTATTTATTTATTTTACAACTTAACAGGACATACGTCCCTTTTACAAAGTTGTTATAATAAACTATGAAGTAATATAAATACAATAGAGACTTATATAAAAAAGAAAGAAAAAAAACAAGATTTGCAAAAAATATTAATACTTAATTATATGAGAAAATATGATTTATAATTCTACAGCATAACAAACAGATCTTAAGGAATTAATATTTGTAAAAAATAAATCTAGAACACTTCCAATGCGTTCGTAATTGGAACACATGATATATAAAGGCGAAAACATTAGAATATTGGTACGAGGTGTTTTTAGGTAAAATAAAGTTCTATTCCTAGTACTAACGGATGGAACGTGAAATTTGAGTTTATTTAATAAGTATGGACAGTCAATAATATTATGAAGTAATTTATACAAAAACGCTACACTATAATAAAAACGGTGTGAAGCCATATTTACAAAACCAAATCTCTGCAGTAAACTTTTGGCAGGAGTATTAATCGCAGGGTACTCATTATATGTTTTTAGGTACAGATACCTTAAAAACCTTTTCTGAACCTTCTCAATGCTGTTTCTGTGAATTTCATGTTTAGGGTTCCAAATAACTGCACCATAGTCCAACTTGGACCTAACGAATGCATTATATAGCACTGTAAATGTGTGAGTATTTTGAATAGCCTCAGAGTTACGAAAGATAAAACCTAATAATTTAGAAGCTGCTGAAGTTGTTTTGTTTATATGATCAACAAAGGATAATTGCGGATCAAAATGTATTCCTAGGTCTTTCATAAGATCAGGTCTAGAAAGAATAGAACCAGTTATGTTATAATTATAAATTATAGGTACTTTTTTCTTGGTAAAGGTCATAACGTTACATTTGGATACATTGAGAGGAAGACGATTTCGTACACACCATTCGTGTAGTCTATTTAAGTCATCTTGGAGTTCAATAGCATCATTCACACAAGTAATCTTTTTAAACATTTTAATATCATCTACATAAATAAGACATAGACATTTAAGAATGCATGCAATGTCGTTAACAAAAAGTATAAACAAAAGAGGTCCTAGGACCGTCCCCTGAGGGACTCCGGAGGTGGCAGTGAAAAGAAAGGATTTGAAACCACGATATTGAACGTATTGAATTCTTCCAACTAAATACGATTGAAGAAATCTAACGTGAAGTCCAAGCTTTTCAAGAATAAATAACAAAACTGGATGATCTAAAGTGTCGAAGGCTTTCATGAAGTCAGTGTATACTACATCTGCTTGACTATCTTCATCCAGCGCTTCAGAAATGTACTGAGTAATGCACGCCAGGTTAGTCGTTGTAGAACGTCCTGGTACAAAACCATGATGAGAGGGGTCAATAAAGCTCTTTACGCTGGAAAAAATAATTGGATGTAGCACAAACTCAAAAACCTTCGAAAAGTTGCATATTATAGCAATGGGACGATAGTTTTTAATGTCCGATTTATTACCCTTCTTGAAAACAGGACAGATTTTAGATTCCTTCCACTTATCAGGAAAGCAACTAGTTTTTACAGACAAGTTAAAAATAATAGTTAATGGAGTAACAAAAACGTTGGCACAATCTTTAATTAAAAATGATGGAATACCATCAGGCCCAGATGTTAATTTGTCTTTAAGTTTTTTGATACCTTTGAGGACACTCGCCTCACTGATATTACCTATGGATACATTGTTAGAGAAACTTTCGCCGTGATTATCACAATTAATATCTGACTCTATATACACTGACTTAAAAAATGACGCAAACATATTTACAATTTCTTGGGGATCATTCTGATTTACGTTTTCATACGTCATACTTGAAGGAATGCTAGTCGTGTTCTTCTTATTGTTTATGAATGTCCAAAAAGAGCTAGGATTGGTAATCAACTCATTTTCAACACAACGGACATAATCACGATAAGCTACTTTAGAATCAGATTTTATTTGTGATCTTAGTGCTTTAAAAGTTTCGTAGTATGCATTTACATTTGTTACTTTGAATTGACGCCACGCTAATAGTTTATCCTTAATTTTTTTAATAATGTTTTTTGTGAACCAAGGAGGGTATTTATCAGACTTACTCTTGTTGGTCTTTGGCACAGAAATTTTAAAAATATTGTCAAGTATAGAGTAAAACCTCTCAACAGCTAAGTTGACATCCTTTAGATTATTTAAGACTCGCCAATCTACCTTTTGTAGTAAATCATATAATAAATTAAAGTTCGCTTTTTTAAAATTATAGGACTGCATATTTGAAGCAAATTTTACTTCTTCATTAGTATTAATATCTAGAAATATATTCAATGGAGGATGGTATGAGTCAACCTTCAACATATTGTAATCTGATTTCAGTACCTCACAGTTCAGATTAGTGGCAACTAAATCCAATAGTCTTCCCTGCGAGTTCTGAATGTTATTACACTGCTGAATAT